>VXBQ01006515.1:21841-116201 GCA_013400175.1 Phainopepla nitens | reverse complement strand
AAAAAAAAAAAGCATTTCTCAGTGTTCTGATGGAGCCTCCCATGCTTTAGTTTGTGCCCTTTGTCATCTCATTGGGCACCACAGAGAAGACTCTGGCTCCACCATCTTTACACACTCACCCCAGGACATTTGCATACATTAATGAGATCCCCGGAGTCTTCTCCAGGCTGAACAGCCCCCAGCTCGCTTAGACCTTCCTTGCATAAGAGATGCTCTAGTCTCTTAATCATCTGATAATCAACCTTAATCATCATTTAGTCATGCTTCAATAAAAGAAAAATATCTCACCCAGTGAAACAGATTAGATTAAAATTTGGATTCTAGTTCTGCTTTGCTTTCACTGTGTTTACTTGTATATTAACATAGTAAATTAGTTTGATTAGATGCACATTTACATTAAGGTTTTAAAGGCTCCAGTGTTTGCAACAAATGTCAAGTCACAACATCTCAACTGACAATTAAAAACAGACTGTGAGAAGCAGTGTTGACATTAACGTCGCCTTTGCCAAGGTTCTGTTTTCTAGTTTTCAATGACGTTTCCTTCATAAACCTGTTCTGATATCAATTAGAAGCTGAAGCTTACATCAAAAGGGCCAGCAAGTAACAGGTTTCACCCATATTGTGTTTTCTTCTTTGGCTGTACTTGTTCACATTATAGATATATAAAAAACACTAATAATAAACACTGAACTTACCTAGTACAAAGGCCAATGATTAAAATAAAACTGCAAGTTCAAAAAAGTAAATTTTTGGAGATGACCGTGACCATGTTTGACAATATTTTATTACATCACAATACTTACCAATGTCATCATCTGTCCTGTCTATTGGGTCTTTCTCCAAGCAGTCTCTAACAATATCCCTACTCATCAAAGGATCTGATGCCCTTTCAATATCTTCTTCATCATCATCATCCTCAGAATCCACTGCTGTCTCTGGCAATCCACTGAGATCCATATCACCAGCCTCACTTTCTGTAGCCTAATTAATGCATAAACAATTAAAAAACATTCAAATGTGTTCTTTACTGCTGCAGTTTTCTGGTTAAATGTACAGAGATGAATTCTATCATCTAGCAGATCACTCAAATTTACTCAAAATTTTTATATTGCTTTTTTCTTTATATATCTTTTTAAAACAAGTAGCAATTGATTAATTCAAACCCACTGTGTTTAAATAAGACTTTTTACATGTGTTTCAATCAGTCACACATACAAAGGATTCAAAAGACATTATTTAATCTGTGGGTCTTGGGAGGATTGAAGGCTGTTGCATTTCAAGAAACAATGTCTTGGACTGTTAGCTGAATAAATATTTTTTCAATAAACAGTTCATTTGACAATTTATGTGCTCACCCCAAATTTACATTTTCAGACACTTAGGAAGGCAATGTAATTTTAAACAGACAGTTTGGAGAAATAAGAACAGCATCGAAACGCTACAGGAATTTTGCTATCTCTCAGTCACCTAGGATTGTATTTTTCTTTTACAATTCCAGTTGAACATAGTTAAATATAGCTTTCATTTGCTGATAAACTACCTAAGAATTTACAGATGCAGAAAAAACTCAAAGTCATTGCTTAAACACCACAGATGGACTACCCAGAATATCTGTCAAACTTAACCTCCTTTAAATGGTATTAAAATGAATGAAAACATAGTCCAGATATAGCTTGAGGTCATTAGTATAGCACCTAAAGGTAAATATATTTAAATGATTCAGTTTGAAGACTGAACACTTTAATAAATCCCACAAACATTTGTCTGTCATGGCTGATACAGCTGCTTTTCCTCAGAACCTGATTTAATACCACAACAGCTGCCAAGGCTCAGACAATTTTTAAGGAAATGTAAGCTTCTAATGAGCAAGTTTTAAGCCACAGCTTGAGAATCCAGTTTCTTAGGCCTTAAAGGGATGGTTTGTTTCTGAGACTCTGGAAGCACACAATGCATTCAAATCTACTTAAATACCTCGGACAAACACACCTACTAAAGCTTGTTTCACCGAGCTATCTCACACCAGTAAAAAAGACAACCCATAAAACTAGGTCACTCTCTGAACACAGAGAAGGTAAGAAAAATTGCATTGGTAATTTTGTAGACTCATGTCCCCTATTCCTGCCTTCCTATCTGTGGCTAACATCTGTTACTTTAATGCCACTATACACAGGCACCTCATGAACAGCAGCATATGGCTGGAGATGGATCAGGGGCAGCTAGTGAGAGTCTTACATGCTTCTGTCCTACAGCACAATCATTGTAACTGGGCCTTGCTAATATAAAAAGCATGATAACAGCATCTACACAATATTTGAATTATTCTCACTTTGTGGTTTCTTTAGTTGTTCGTTTTGGGGGTTTAGTGGCTTTTCTGGTTTTGCTTTTGTCAAGAAAAAAATGCTGCTCATTTTTTAACCAGGATAAGGATGCTACTGGCATAGAAACAAATCCCAAAACATAGCACAGATAGCAGTATTTTTATTAGCAGTCTTACAGTGTTTAACATGCACATTCCCTATGACACATTTGAAACAGCTGCTGTAACTACTCTTTCAAAATAGCCTTCATCAAAAGTGACTGGTGGAAAAATTAGTGGTGATGAGTCAGTAGACACACAGCTTATGACACCAATCTGTCAGAATCTGAAGTCTCCAACAGTGACAATTCCAGTGACAGTGGGACTGATTCACAGTCAGTTTTCCAAACCTTCCCATCACTAACAAGGGCCCCTCCTACCTGCCCAGATTAAGCTCTCTCAAAAGCACGTTACCAAAATGAATGCAGAACTCAATTCAGTCACACAATGCAAACATAGAAGAGAAATTTCCACCTACTGTACATCTGATTATTAAAAGACAAGCTATTTCACTGTCTTAATGCAATAAAACAAAACTGGAAAACTCCTGAAGCTCTATTATCAAGAAGAGTTGATGCTATTTTTTAAAGCAAATTCTCACACTGACTTAAATTTAACTTTGGACTCAGAAAACACTTTACAAATACTACTAAAGGTTACAAGATTTCCCAAAGATGATCACTATTTACACTTGCTGGGGTATTTTTTTTGACAACTGAAGTTATTGGAGGATGGAAAGCACCTATTTCTAACTTCCAATCAAAAAATCCAAACCATTCCAACAAAGAAGCTCAGCATTGAATGCAGCGATCCACAAAGAAATAAGAAAGCTTTTTAATTTAGAACACCTTTAAAAACACCTTTTGAGGAAAAAAAACCCCCATGTTTTCAAACAACTTTCTGAAATTGCTATGATCATGCAAAAGATGGCAAAGAAAGACAAATTTAGCCTTTCTGCATGACAAAACAAAAATGAAACCAAACAAACCCAACCCCCTCCCAAACCACAAGCAAACAAAAACCAACCAAAAAAACCCAACCAGAAAACCAATAAAACCTCGAGGGCTCCTTGTGTTTATACATGGAAAATAGCTCTTTTAGGTTTAGTAGCAGCACATATGATATCAAGTATTCAAGATCCTCTTGCTGAGACATGAAATTTCATGACCTAACTACTCTCAGTGCTTTTGCACCCCTCCTGTCTGAGAAAAACCAAACATGTCTGCACAGAAACCCTTGGTTACTAAGCAAAAGCCTTGCATCTGTCTAAGTCTAAAGGAGAAAACCCCATGAGCTCCTGGGAGCATAGGGGATTCCTTGTGAACCTCAGCCACCAAAATCCCAAACACAAGAAGAATATCCAAAAGAATCTGTACTACAGTCAATCATGAGGCTTAGATCTTCTCAGGGCATGTAATCAAGGATGGAATACACCTCAAAATTGCCATTCCTGGGTGCATATTGTACTTTGCTTCTTGGGCAATAAGACAAATTAGTTTCACTCAAATAAATCTAAAAAGATTGCAAGCAAGAAAAGTGCTGGGTGCAGCCTGAAGTACAAAACAATGTGTCTCCATAATCTGAGTAACAACTGCGATAGCAAATTTCTCGTGTCATCTTTCCAACTGTGGAGAAAAATTTTGAAGCTTCAAAGCAATCTCATAATAGTGACAGCCTTAGTGACAGCTAATATTTTATTTGTCACATCACCAGCATGAGAGTTAAGAGACTAAGACAGACGTTTTCAAGCCTGAGTTGAAGGAGTATTTCATATTTGACACCTAAGGAGAATTTTAAGCAGTGGCTATAAAGGTTAATACTGTACCAATAAAAAGCTAGTTGCTTCAACTGCTGAGGATCTTGAAGTTCAAACACTTCCAGATTTGAGTGATAATGGCTAATTAAACAAATACTGTGAAATAATCAGGAAAAAGTTGTAAACTAAAAGAAGCCTTGATAAGTTCTTGGTTAGCCTTTGATTCCTTGACTGACATCGGGAAGAAGGGGAGGATTCAGAGAAGAAGAATAGCATTCATTCTCCCTAGGTCTGACTGGGCAGACTGGGGAAACGGTGGACCCTTCTGGTCACTTTAGATTGGCAGGAGGGGAAGCTGGTTAATCCCAACTCTACTGGTCTTTCCTTTTTTAGAGGCACCATGAAGATGAACATAATGAGAGAGGTGATGGAATACATGAGCAGCTAAAGAAGATGACTTCATTTACTGCCTCACTTCCTCCTCCTCCAATGAATTTTTGAGTTTCTTGAGAAAATAGATTAGAAGAGGTTAGGGGCAATCTCTAGCTTTACACAATCAAGTAACTCTCACTCCAGTGAAACAACTGCTTTATTACATACACCCCACCCTTACTAAGGGAAAGAAAGTGGGAAGACTTGGAGAGCTGCTTACAAGATGACTGGCTCTCTTTTAAGTGGCCTTCATGGTTTTCTTTCTATCCTGGTTCAGGAAAAACTTCCAACTGATAATAACAAACAGAAAAAACTACAAAACCTGTAAAAGTCACCACACTAACTACTGATTTCTTAGTATTTTAAACAGACTATTTTAACCTTTACTCTTTTTTTTACAGTTTCTTTTAATTACTTTCTTTAGGAAACATTGTATCATTTTGAAGACTAAATTCCCCTTGTAGCTATTATTACCACCTAAATCAACAATCCAAAATCTCCAAACATGCAAGAGAAAAATACCAGGAACAAAAATAAAAAAAAGAAAAAGAAAAAAAAAAGGCAAAAAAAAGGCAAAAAAAAAAAAGCAAGAATAGAAGAAACTCCTTGCACAAACCAGAAATATGTTCATTGCCTGGTGCAGTCCTTCAATTCCATGAAGCTAACAAAGAAAGAAGCCATGCTCAGCTCAAAAACACCATCTCCACATTACTTTTCAACTATTGTCATTTAAGGGCTAAAAAATAAACTGAAAATTAAAATAAGAACATCTATTATCAAAACTACTCACTTTTTACTTTCTAATTTTTAAGCTGATACCATACAAAACACCCAGAGCACTGGTTCTACCTGTCTCATGAAACGACTTGCGAAATTCACATTATCTTGAAATATTCCCTCGTGTCATATATCATATAGACACATTGGATTCAGTGTCTGCACAGAGAGAAATCATGTCTGAGGTTTTGTTTTAAACTAGCTTTCAGACGACTGAGCAAAAGTTTACAATATCAATAAATTAGGATGAAATTCAATCCATGCAACTATAATACGTATTTGTTTATTAAACAGTTATCAGATGTACTACAATCAACTATAATGATTTCATGTACAGAAATCATACAGAATCTAAGGTAGTAACATTATTTTTTCATACTGCATTGACACAAGTGCAATTGTCCATTAAATACCTTAAAACTCCTTCAGTCCAAAATTTTCACAATGCTCTCCATATTTGTTCTTTCATTATGTACCCCAAAATTTACAATACAGCAGCCCACATCTGACACAGAAGTCAGCCTGAGCAGTTTTCCTCACTAAAGATGGAAACGTGTAGCAATCCGGACAACACACACCAGGAAGAGTGTCCTCCCTTATTGCCAATAATTGCCTCTTTCTCAGAATGGAGAAACATCTGCCAAGACCACAGGCATACAGAACATGGACTCTGGAAGTTACAGAGTAGATTAAGAAGCCCTGAATTTACAGGAGTGATAAGGAACTGCACAGGGCTTTGTTGAAAAGGTAGGGGTGGCAGTTCACAGGACAATTTGCCATTCTGGCACTAGCCAGAGACCTGTACTTCAGCAGCTGATAACAGTCAAAAAGATCAGCTTTATCTTAAGGTAAAACCTCTTTATTTTGCATACAGTGACTAAAGGGCAGGCTGCATGGACTCTCTGGTTTGAGAGAAAAAAAAACTGGTCTCCCTCAGGAAGAACTGTTGAAGGGTGGACCTTTTTTCTAGGAGCTACTATATCAGAATCATGAGAAAACAAAGCTGACATCTTGAAAATTTCCAAGCAATACACACATCCTGGGAGGGTCTCAGAAAGGATGTTCCCGGTTTCCTGTACCGACAGTGGTAACTGAGCAGGCACCAGAAGGCATGTAAGGGTGGCAGGAAGCCACCAGTCTGGGGACAGGATAAGTCAAAGAAAGGCTGGCAAAGAGCTGAGCCAACACAACAATGCTTCCCAAAACAGGGAGGGGGAATAACACAAATTCATGAGCTTAGATCTCTTCACTCTCCAATCATCTGGTAATATATTTAGCAAGTATAGGAAGCATTTAGGAGCATATAGGAACAGGTATATATGTCAATTTAAAAATCATGAACTAATAAGCCTAGGAATCAAGAGCAAGCAGCCATACATGAGAAGCCACAGTGAATTATTTGCTTTGTCAAGTCAAAAAAAGACAGAAGTAAGGAATTGTTCTTGGCAAATACAAGCCAACACATGATCTACTGACATTCAGCATCCCTTTCCTCTCAAGTCACCCTATAGAGTTTGTCACTTGAACTTATTTCCTAAAATAAAAATAACAGTATTTAAGGACCTTACTAATTGGCATCTGATGTTTTTGAAACTTGGGTGGGGTAAACATAAAGGTTGATTTTATTTTGGTAAGTACTTCTTATCCTAAAAGAAGTTCTTTCATGTGCAACATTTGACAAACAAATTTAGATACCGCATTAATATTTAAAAGGAAGTATTCTCAGTTCAATGCTGAAAGCATCTGAAGATTCAGCTTCATGATTTATTTAAAAAGTCTTAAAAGGCCATGAACATATTTTCACTGGAAGCAGCTGCTCTTAAGGCTACAGAACTAAAACCTACGGGATGCAAAACATGACATATTACCTCAGATTTCAACAGTAATGATCTAAGTAACAGTATCATTTTAAAAACATTTCTTTTTCTATCAACTGCAAGACAAGATGACCATCTTTCTAAATCACTGCTCTCTACTTAGCCATAATGAACAGTAGTCCACTCCACGGAATAAGAAAATGCCATGATATACAGAAAATAAGAATCAAAAGAACAACAATTAGGAGCTTTACCTAGGACTTATCAAATCTGAACTAAAAAAAATAACATTTTGATGACTTAGTTATGGTTTTTGAATAAACACTTGGGAGAGAATCACAAGGCAAACAATTGAGAGAGAAATGACTGACCCACTCTCTTGGTTTAAAAAAATATTTCTCTTTAATCCTTAATTTGGCCCTAAAGGATTCAAATTACAGCCATTTTGTTTTGGTTTCGGGAGTTTTTCAGGTAGTACTTTAACCTATCTTAACACTGCTACGTTACATTCCTTTATGACTGAAACTGAGGCCAGAAATTAATGATTTACCACAATTTGAGAAATCAAGGCAAACAATACTTGGTACCATTAAGTTAAATTCAAGAATTTAATAATCTTAACAGTTTCCACACCTGAATTTACCATTTCATTAATAAACATTCCTTCAAGTATGTGTATTAACACAAAAACATGAGGTTGCATTTTACAATACATGGTCATATTTCTGGATATGGATATAGGTTATTATTCATAGTTTGACATTGTGCAATTACACAGTTCCTGATACATCTGTGCTAAGTCACCTTTAAAAGTGGTATTAATTGCAGATTAATTAAGAAATTAGATAATATTTTAAAGAATAGATTATGCATTATGTTTGTAAATTCAGTTTAAAAGAAAACTTAAAAAGTAAATTTTGTCTGTATAAATACTTCAGTAAACCATTAACTCTCTCCAAACACCAACCATTATGTTGACTCCAACACTGCAAATGAAACTAGTAGGAGTCATAGACCAGGTTGGCAACTACAAAGAGAAGTATTTTTCTGAGGTTTCTCCAGGTTTTTTATGCTGTTTGGTGGGTTTTTTTTTTTTAATTGCACAGAAATTCAATTATCTTTTTCACAGCTATGAATGTTTTGCTGAAAGTCTTTGCAAAAAATTTGCTTCCAACTTATCTCAAGAATAACTGTATGACTGTAACTACATGCCACCTACAGCTGTGTCTCTAGAGGTACTTGTTATTTTTCTGTTAGAGTGGAAATCTCTGTAATGAAAGGAATGAAAATCTATAGAAGACTAGAAGAACAAAACTGATTTTACATCTTCACTCTCTCACTATAAACCTAAATCCTGTCTCAAAGTAATCCTGTCTTCAGAAGAAATTCTGACAAACTTACTTGACTGACATATGCTGTCTGAAGTGTTCACCTAATTAATAGTGCTGCAAAAATAAACCTTTACATTATTGTAATTACTGTCTAAATGGAGCTGTGACCTTTCTATAACCTATCTTCTTTCACAAAAAGAACCCTATAAGCTTATTCACCTGAAAGAGACTACATTCTATAACTGAACTTTTATGTATTTGTAGATATACTTTTCCTGTTGCTTAAATGACTACATTTGCAATTTCAGAAGCACCTCCAAAAGCCATTATTCCTTTTCTAGTCAACAGTACTTCATGTTGAAGTGGTCTCACTACTTTATGATTATTTTGATAGAAATATATTTTAGTTGGATTTGATTCCTTCCTCTCAGAGTAACAAATTGGTACACTTCCCTTTTAGGACAGATCCTCCTCCAACATTGCAAGAACCATAAACATCAAGTGAAAAATGCACAATTCTTCATTTTATTTCACTTTAGACTTTTTTCCAATTTATATTTAAACTCTGGATCAGTTTCAGAGTCTCTCTAAACTCAAGCTGTTCCAAATGACTAGCACAGAGCTTTACAAAAAGAAGCCACCTCAGAAGTATAACTTTAAAAAGCGTCACCAGTTCAACCTCCCCACCTTTCTGAGGATGGCCAGGAGAGGAAGCACTGCTAAGAGGTTGGCATCACGTTTCTACAGAGTGGGGAAACAGAAATATGCCCCTCAAGCCAGGCCAGCACAGGCTGCTCAATTCGTATTTGTTTCTTCCCACCACTGAATAGGTTCTGCATTATGAACCCAACACATCTAAAGCCTGAAAAAATTACAATTCAAACAAAAAGTAGTTTTTTGAAGTCTGTTGAGTACTTCTTCAGATAAAAACTGACAAGAGGCAATAGCAAGGGCATTCAGCTATTAAATGCAAAACTGCTGGCAATTGCACCTCCCATCAGCATCCCTTCCAGTCTTACCTGGTAGATATCAGAAAGGCTGCTGCTTCCTGAATCACTAGTGATGCTACATCCTGAGTGACTAGATGAAACGTGGGTCACCTGTGGGTGGAGACTGTCAGTAAGGTGCAGCTTTGTGAAATCTGCAGGAAGCTATAGGTGGAGCAGAAAAAGCATCATTACAATTTGAGGGAGATATACAGCAAAATTAATTCAAATCATATATGTCACACTTTACTCTCTGCCAGTACCAGCTATTTAAGAAAACCAATGGGGCTTGAGAATGCAGTATAAAAACTTTGAGCTATGAAGCTTTTCTAACTCATGCAGAGGTCGGCAAAACTCCACCAAATTGTTGCAATTACAAGATATTTAAGAAAAAACATCTATCTGAGGACAAACATTAGTGAAACAATATGCCAAAACTCTTCAGTAGCTTGCTATGGGGTTTGGATAGAACTAAAATGCATATGAGTATTGGGCTACTTCCAAAATGAATGGTTTCCTGCAGGACAGCAATTAACAAGAGAGTAAAGTCACATACTTTAAAAAAATCAACAAGCACTGCTCTGGATCAGTAAACTCTTGTTTCTCAAGTTGACAAAGTACATTAGAGACAAGGAAAATCCAAGTCACTGAGGTATCCATTATACTTTGAGCCAAATAATATGACAGCAAATAGGAAATGTGGGAAGACTGATACAGCAATTACAAAGAGCTATAATCCTGAAATTAGTTTCTTCACATGCAGTGCTGAAGAATGAATTGAGACAGTATATTTGATCATTTAACAATCATTCACCAAGATTTGTGATGTATATTTCCACTATTGCTTTATGCTCACAGCTCCTATGAAAGTCTTTAAGAACTGTAAAAATTTCCAGACTGCATAAAGCGAACTTTGACAAACTAAAATATTTGCTGTCTGAAGAAATATTTAAATGCTATTTCAGGGGCAAATTACTCTTCTCCCCAAGAAGCCTGCATCCCACAGCTAGTTAATAAAAGTATGTTAATGTATCAATTTTGGTGTGCAATAAATTCTTCAATAATTAAAACAAACAAACAAAAAAAAAATCTTTCTTCATTAATTTTGTTTCGACTCAGAGAAAGCAGATACTCTCATCTCTAAGGAGTTGTGTTTGTATGAAAAATGTCACATGCAGTGTGTCCATCCATGTCAATTATGAATGCTACCTTGGGGCTTGTTCTCCCTAGATGGAAATGGAAATAAGGCCTCATCCAGCATTAAGAGAGAATAAGCTGATCAGTATAACAGGTTAGGGAAAAAAAGTCAACTCCAACTCACAAGTCAGAATGCTTGAAAAAATGGTTAGCTCTATAAAGCTAAAGATACAGAATGATTTTATTGCTGTTTGCCTTGTTTAGTTCTGTTTATGGAACATGCCCTGAAAGAACCTTGCCTTTAGGATTTGCAGTGAAATTACAGACAACTGCAAACCTTAGTCTTATTTCGACTGACTGGCATTTCCTATTCTAATACACCTGAAAAGTATTTCTTCATTATCACAGAATGACTGCATCAGTGCTAGCAAAAATGGCTGCATTTTACATAATTCTTTCCTAGTATTTTACCAGAAAGAGGAGCGAAAACTAGCAACCAAATACTAATAATCCTAAAAAGCTACAGTAAGCCCAGAGCTAGATTTGATCTTCATCAGCAAAGAAAAGGCAATTAAGAAAAGCAATACTCTAATACACACAGCCATGAATGCTGCCTCCGGAAAAATCTAGTTATGCTCACTACTGTTAATAAAGTATCAGAAGGAGAAAATACAGCATTAGGGAATGCATTATAGTATCTGTTGTCTTTGCTACTTTACTTTTCAATCTGTAAGTTTGAATTATCACATAATCGAACCATATGTACTGATATTCAGGCAATGTACAATTTTTTTTTCATTTTGAGCCATTCTGCAAGTAAGTACATATTCCATAAGTAGACTGCAAGGGAAATGAACTGCCACAGCTTTTGCAATGTGTTGCTGTCTACTTCTCAAAGTACAGTCTCTCATAATTGAAGCAGCCCACATTTATTTCAAAGTAGAAATCCTACATATTTTAAGATACAAGCACAAATTGTCTAAGATTCCCACATTTAATGATAACTTACACAGATATACTTTGAGAGTTTTACCTTTTATAAAGCGCTAACTATTGCAATCCCAAATAAATATTAGCTCCATAGGGAACTGTATATGAACACAGTGTTGTACCGAGACAAATATGTTCAATTTTATAGTACCCTGCAAATATCTCCATGTCATTAACAACAGCATTTATTTTTTATCAATGCATTAAAAATTTTAAAGAATGTTTCATCAGAACAAATCCAGTCAGTAAGTGAAAAAGTGAAATAAAGCTACGTTTAATATAATGATTACACTCAGTGTTTTAAATGAACAGCAAGGATTTATGTTTCGCTACTGCACAGGCAAAAGGAAGAGGCAGGGGATTCCACAATAACTGATGGAATACACTGCAAATAAAAGCAAGGCTTCTGAATCTTTTTGGCTGTAGAGAATCAGCTGAATGTTTGGTGATTACTGGTTTCAGAGTAACTCCAAGTCAAAGCCATGCTGCATGAGCTGGACTTGCCAAGTGGTGACAGAAGATCAGAAGCAGGCATTTTTCTTTAGGCAACCTTACTAGTCACTTTGATCCTAATCAAATAGGACTATTTACAAGCAGAAAGCACATGCTCACATCTTTGCAGAACACTACATCTCTGTGCTACATGCCCGAAAGCGGCATCCACTTCAACTGCCCTACCCCCCAAAGTTAAGGTGAGAGACTGCATGAAGAAAAAAATAAAATACACAAATTAAATAAGCTGAAACATTTAAACTGTAAATTCAATGAAAAATGTGTGTGAGAAATACATACAATATTTTAGTCACATACTGCTGTTTAAAATATTTAATATTTGCATTGTACATAATGGAGAAAAAAGTAAAGTACTGATGACAATGAAAACCCACATCTGCTTAAGTCTTATATGAAAGTGTGGTGGGCTTGACACCAGATGCCCACCAAAGCTACTCTGTCACTTTCCTCAGCTGGACAGGGGAGAGAAAATACAGTGAAAGGCCAAAGGTAAGTACAGAGAGAGATCACTCACCAGTTACTGTCATGGGCAAAACAGACCCAATATGGGGACAAATCAATTGAATTTATTATCAATCAGATAATGAGAAATAAACCCAAATCTTAATGCCTTCCTCCCACCCTTCCCTTCTTCCTAGGCTCAACTTCACTCACAAATTCTCGACCTCCTCCCTTGCAGTGGTGTGGAGGGGCAGGGAATGGGGGCTGTGGTCAGTTCATCTCACATTGCTTCCTTCTACTGCTCCTCCCTCATCGGGTGGAGGACTCTCACTCTTCTCCTTCCAAAGGAGGCAGTTCTCCATTATCATCTCCAAAGTGAGCCCTTCCCATGGGCTGCAGTTCTCCACAAATTGCTCTGGTGTGGGTCCCTCTGGGGTCACAAGTCCTGCCAGTAAACCTGTTCCAGCGTGGGCTCCTCTCTCCATAGGGTCACAAATCTGCCAGGGGCCTGCTCCAGCGTGGGTTTTCCACAGGCAACCACCTGTTCTGGTGTGGGTGTCCTCTCAAGGCTGCAGGTGGATCTCTACTTCCCTGTGGATCAACATAGGCTGCAGAGGTAGAGCTGCCTCACCGTGATCTGCACCACAGGCTGGGTAAATCTCAGCTGGGGCACCTCCTGCCCCAACGACCTTGGTGTCTGCAGGGCTGCTCCTGTCACCTTCTCACTCCTCTCTTCTACAGCTGCAATTGCACGGTTCTTGTTCTACCCCTCCCCGTTTCTTAACTGTGTTATCCCAGAGGTGCTACCATCCATCTCTGATGAGTTCAGCCTTGGCCAGTGGCAGGTCCATCCTGGCACCAGCTGGTGTTGGCTCCATCAGACATGGGGGGAGCTTCTGGCAGCTTCTCCCAGAAGCCAAGCCTGTGCCCCCACACTACCAAAATCCTGCTACACAAACCCAATACCAGTCAAACCTCTTACTCCTGGAGCACAACATTTGGTAAAAGTTTTTCAGTTAAGCAGAACAAGGACAAAATGCAACATTCAACAAGCTGTCTACCCCAAACCAGGATATTTACATGCAATTTCTTACTTGCAGTGAGTGGATCGTGACTAGAGAATAACATCATGAAACCATGCTATTGCAACTCACTGAAAAAAATTTGCTAGGAATCATTTCTGGGCAGTTAATTTCATGACAATCAGTATGCTTGCTGTGCTACTGAGTATCACTTTATTATTAAATTGTTAAGCACTCTGTGCTTGTATTGAGCTATCGTTCTGTTCTACAGTTCAGTACTGACTTTAATATTCAGTATAACAGTAAAAATAAGTTTTCTTGTAATATTTTGAAGCACATACTGGCTAGATCTTGCATATGCTTTATCCACCAGACCATAAGCAGTATGAGAAAGCCTAGGGACCTACCTCCTGCCTCAGAAACATCACGTATCACAGACAGACACCACCACAAACGGCATCAGAACTGAATTCTCAGTTTTGTTTTCCATTTTAATTAAATGATGGCACGTTTTAAGAAGTCATCCAAAGTAATAAGGATCTTGTATATTTTACATAACAAGAACTACACTTAACTACAGCTTTGCTGAAGCCAACACTTATATTCAATATTCAACAATGTTTCTTAACTTCATTGCTAAATACTTTTAGTCACACCATCAGAAGGAACTGGCAGACAGAGTAAAAACGTAGCAGGGAAATTTAGAAAAATTAATGCATGATTTGTTCTTAAGTATAGTTTCAAAACACAGTATATGTAGACTAGTTTATATAATTCACAATCATTAAAAGGGTCAGAAACTGCCCTGATAACCCAAACCTTGTAAATGACAAGCATTAAGGTGATATATGCATAGCTCTAATCACGTGTAACAGGGACAAAAGTTTCTAATACAAAACGTGACCCAATAAAACAGTTATGATCTAAGCCCTAGTATTAATTTGACAGAGCTGAAAACAGTATTTTATATTGATAATGTAGCTGTCAATATGCAAGTATATCCACATACAAACACACATTTATACAGATTGCACATGTGGGCAGAAACCAGAGTTAAACAATACATCTGGCAACTCCCAGCTTTTACTTCTTGAAAACCCCTAACTAACAGAAAATTAAAACAATTATGTGAAACTATCTTAAGGGCAAAGACATATATCCACTTAGAACTGTACAATACTGTGAAACCCTATCATCTCTTCCTATCTTAAAAGCATCCTTTTATTACTTCCACCTCAAAGTGAGTCACTGTTATGCATGCAAAACTAACAATTACTTTGCTCTGAGTATGTTCCTCCTATTTTAAGAACATCATTATTTTCTCCTACCATACAGTGTGCCTTTCATTATAACAAAAGGCATCTTCTACTCAAGGAATCACTGGACTTATCTACAAATACAGTATTTAAAAAAAATATTAAATAAATTTTGAAAATGTTTACTGGACAAGAAATGAAAATCCTTGGATACAGCATAAAAATGTATGAGAACAGCCAAAAAATAAATGAAATTACACCAAAACATTTTCTTTCTTTAAATAGTATTCCTTTCCCCCCACCAAGGTTTTGGTTTTTTTGTTTGTTTGGTTTTTTTTTTTTTTTGGGGGGGGGGTGGGTGTTTGTTTGTTTTTTAAATTTGGAGTATTTTTTTTAAAGCAGTTATATGTGAAAACAAGTATAAATGCAACAACATGAAAGACAAACATGAGAATGTCATTTTAAATTACCAGACAAATTCTGGTTGGAAAGCTTCAATATACCACTCATTTTAAGGCAAGCATATCAGCAAGCCTTTTATAAACAAGGTCTTCTACTGAAGGCTGCTCAGCACTTTATGAAAGATTTATAAAGCCTGCAAAGTGACTGAAGTACATCTGCAAAAGAGATGGGATTAAAGAGAGCAAAGGTATAACATTCTGTTATGCAATTCCCCATAATGATTTTATATGTAATTAAGAGCCACTGAGACAGGCTAAGCAAGTAGACCTAAAACAACACAAACTATCACCTTTATAGTCTCTACTTCCACTTTCTGAAATTAAAGAAACAGAAGCAAGCACTGATTCTTCAACCTCCAAACATATGCATCTGAGCACTTATTCTGTTGCAGCTCTTCACTAATAAAATAATAAAAGCTACTCTACAGTAAAAGCCACTATAATAAATTTTTTTTTTACAGTTTTTTATTCCTTTTATAGATGTCTCACAAATCTAAGTAAGCAAACTACAATAAACTTATTTTGGGATTCTGTTGTTTTTGGTTTTTTTTAATGAAGAGACAACAACAGCAGGCAAATAAAATCAATATTCTTAGTCTTAATGCCTAAGTCTTTCTCACTATTTTTCCCACATCCAAGACAGATTTCCTAAAATTTTTATTGCCCTACAAAGGTGTAGATAACAAAGGCAGTATTCTTCAGTATCCTATAAAATTATTAACACCTAATTTCAATATTTTATACAAGCATTTTAATATTAAATGTTTGTACACCTGTTGTATTTTGTATTATAAAGCAATGTTCACATTTGTGATATTTAATATGATAAGGATTAAATATTTATAATAATGCTGGGCATTCATCAACATGCTGTTTCGAAAAAATTCTTTTCCTAACCAAGAGAGACATCAAGGAAAACATTTTTATGGCTGAGCGATTTTAAACACAGCAGTCAATGTAAGTAATTACAGAATAATAAACTAATTTCTATCGATTCTGTCTACAGACCTGATGCAGGCTGACATGTCCATGCAGAGTTAAATTTAGACTAGAAGTGTAAACTATACACAATTAAAATTAGGATGTAATTCCCAGGGAAGCAGGATTTCCTTGCACCTAGGAGTGGAAAAGATTGAGAAGCTTCTATATGTTTTCTATAAAACCTTCTGCAAGACTTAAATACCTCCTGACTTGAATTATGTCTTCTGTATAATCATTCACTTTACACAATACCTCATGTATTTTCCAACTCCAGAGTTTCCTCAAATAGACATCCTTCTGTGAAACTGTGAAACTTCACAGAGACTTACTCTTAAGAATGTTCTTCACCCTGAATCCAGCACAGGACACAGCCTGTGTTCTGAAAATATTGCATGCAGATACTATTGCTGTTAAGCGGCTGTTTGTATACAAAGCCCACAGCAGAACACCTCTAACAAAAAACCAAACCAAAAATAAAAAGAAGGAAAGATAAGTATTTTAAGGACCCTTCAAGGCAAGCTCTTAATTCTTTCCGCCACTGATATTTGGCTATAGTTAGCCTCCCAAAAAAACTATTCAGAGGTTTAAGCTAATGCAATGTGAGCTGCTGGTCTCAGGGAGAGAGCGAGAGAGAGTGAATGCACAGGAACTTCATTTTCCTTCCCTTACAAAACACACAGTGACTGCCACTTACTGCACATCTCACAGCTCTCAGCAGCTAATCCTATGAGCACTTCATGCATCGAATCCTTTGCTTGAAGGATTATTGACTTCTGCAGAGAGGGTGGTAAAATTTAAATGGGTGTCTGGGGAATGAAGAAAAACCTCTCAGAAGCAATGCTTTTTAAAGGAAAAGTAAGAAATGCATCACTGAAACACATCTATTCTTATTTAATTTAACTACCTTCTCTGTTGAATGTCCAAATGTGTTAGCATTTGTTCTTCCTTTTGGAAGTATTTGAATCAAACATTCAATGCAGCATTTCATATCCAAAAGTGTCTTCTTCAGAAAACCTGGCATAAACACTATTCCTTCAGGAAACACAAAAGTCAAATTTGTTGGCAACAGCTCAAATTAAATGGGAAGGAAAAAAAAACCAAAAACTGTTTTATACAGGTGTTTACAGTGCCAGTGAACCCCAAATACAAAAGAAAAAAACCAGCAGGATGGATTTGAACTGAATCATGCTAAACTGAACTAAATAATGTTAAACAATTTTCCAAAGTTTTTCTTGGATTTCTGAAAATCCGAACTCAAACACTTATATCTACAATGAACAGCGTAAGTATGCAAGATCAAAATATTTTTATTCAGCATTTACTCAGAAGTCTGCCTCAGAAAATACTTGGTAAAGATGTAGCTTCCTCATTGGTCAACAAAGGATAATTCAGTACTTTTAAAACATGGACTCTGGTTTTAAAGCTAGAGCAGTTCTGCTGTGGGCATCAAGCTAAAAAGACTGTTCTGCCACTGCTTTGACTGTGCATATACATTTAAGTACTGACAACTCTCTGACATCCTTAACCACGTGTAGAAACGTGGTCTGATAATTTTTGTTTCAAACAGTGCAATGGAAGCTAAACCTTCCAGAAGGGAGTTAAGTAGGATTTTCAAATTTCAAAATCTCCTTTTTTCTTTTGGTTTTTGTTTGGTTTGGGGTTGTTTTTTTGGTTTTGTTGTTGTTGTTGTTGTTGTTGTTTGTTTGTGGTTTGGTTGGTTGTTTTTTGTTTGGGGTTTTTTTGAGCTTTTGGGGTTTTTTTTTGTTAAGTGTCTGGTATTTTATATTATTTTTATTGCTTTATTTCATAAAGTGATCAGATTTAGGTCAAATCCTAGTCTCAGTCACTTTGAACTACTGTGAGTAGCAGAATCCCCCTTCCAGTGTATTATGCCTGCACATGTCCCTCTATCATAGGAGTCCCTATTCCATGGGGAAACAGCCCTTCACTCTGGGTAGAACCCTGCTGTTCCCACCAAGCACTTGCATTTAAGAGTCCTGACAGAGCCTGCACAGGCACACCCTCCCACAAACTAACAGCTTCCCAATAACACTGAATAAAACTGGGAAGGGAATTCATCTTGTGGAAATCTACATAATGAAAACCAACGAGTAGGGACAGGCACTCAGGGATGACTGCTTTTCAGGTTGAAGGAAAGACTGTTCTGAGGCATTTCAATTGATTTCTGAAATATCTCTAGGGAAAGAGAGTAGAAAACTAAATCACTGAACTTCTGTAAAGGATCCCCATTATTTAATATACATGGACGAGAAAATAATAAAGCTTGGCTTTACAGAGATCTCTCTCTTGGGAATAACTGATTTTCATACTAAGAAAATGCATGTTCCAGTTGATGTTTTTTTCCCACAGTAAGTATTTCTAAATACTTCCTTTTGTGGCTGTTTGGGTGCTTAATACGCTGAGAACTACTGCTGGGTTGGAAACTAAATGGCTCACTTTCAGAGCTTTTGGAGGCTTGCAAGGTTAAATTTTGAACTCTTTGGCCTATTGCAAGTAGCTGTGGGAGAGGAAGGAACAGAGAACCTGGTCACAAACTCTGTTTCCACAGGAAACCAGACAAAAGACTCATGCCTAGGAAAATAAAAGCAAAAAAAGTTCAAGAACACTTTATGTGGGCACATATGTTTACAGGAAATGTTAATTCAAACATTCTCAAGGAAGATGTTTTAAATCCTGCAGAATCTTTTAAATAAATAATAGAACACTCGTGTATATTCATATACAGACTCATTCTGGATTACTTACACAGCAGTCTCACAAGTGAACATGAGGGATGCTAAAAAGCCATTACACCAGCAGGGGTAAAAATTATGGCACCTGAACCCAGATCTTATTTTCAGCTTTAAAGCACCACTCAGAATTGAAAACCACAACAAAAAAGTAAAGAGTTTAGCCCAGAGGTGAAAACATATATCCTGGACACATCTTAAATGGTTAAAGCAAAGACCTATGATATGGCTACAGTTCCAAGTGTTGAAGCCTCCCCATCAGTAGGCTACTCTTACCCCACACCATATGTTGGTGGTAGGTTTTTTTATACCTGATCACAGAATACTTCCCAATTATAGTGTTCTAGCCACTCTAACTAAGTGAAGTTAGAAGTGAAGTTTTTAGTGAAGTTTCTTAGTGAAGTTTTTCAAACATTTATGAAATGATAGCTCAGTTTGGAACCGAAGCTGTGCAATCTGAACTACTGCACTTCAATACTGAATTACATCACTGAATTTTACGGCACTAAGCTAACTAACAAGAGTAAAAAAAAGTTAATTGATTCTAGAATAAAGAAAAATAAATTAAGGGCTACCCAGGTAATTGTTATATTTTTAAAGATGATATATGAAAGATGGCTATACAAAATATCCACTTTGCAAATGGAGGAAATGAACTGTTGGCATCACTGTGCAAAAAGACACTGTTGAGACAAGAGAAGAGCAGTAGGAAGAGATGTGAAATCATGCACTTTAAAACAAAAAACCAACAACCTGGGAAATTCCCTGTCAGAAATGACTGTGAAAAAGTTTCCATGTATCAGTTGATCAGAAGGTGACTGAATTGTTCAGGTGATGCAGCAGAAGGAGAACACAATATGATCACAGCATGCATCCTCCAGAAATACAGTTCTGGGCTCTTCTCCACAACCCCAGCAGAGACCTTATTTGGAAATGTTGCACACATTCCCAGCTGTGTGTTTTAAATAAAGATGGCTTAAAGCCATACACATACATGGAGTCAGAAAAAAACCTATCAGGATTATGAAAAGAAGGAAAACTAATACTTGACAAAATGCAGGAAGAGCAGAGCTTTTTTAGCCCACACTGAGAGAATGATCACTATGCAGAAATAGAAAGGAGGAAAAAGAAATATTTCCAGTAAAAGGCAATGCAGGTGTAAAGCCTAATGAGCAGGAAGTTGAAAGAAGGCTGCTATCTAATGAACCACAGAGATTCCCCAAACCAGACTCCACAGGAGCTGTGGTAGAGAAGGCTTTCAAACTAAAGCGAGGCAAAGTTATTAGTGTGCTGCACAAGTCTGTAATGGCAGTGACCCAGAAAATCCTTTCCAGATCCATGTCAGTCATCCAAGCAGAAAAATCTGAAGTGAGCCTGTTTTTTATATACTTATTGTTCAGAAGCAGACTAACCAATGGAGGAAGAAAAAAGACAAGAAGACCTAACACGACTAACATGAAAACATTTTAGATTTTCTTATTGATAGCTTCTTAGTAAACACCCAAATACTCTGTACACTTACAAAGAAAAATTTTATAAAGATACAAATATTTAGGGTGCTCCCATGCACAGATGAAAAAACTGAGCCCTCTCTCTATAAAATACCATATTAATTGATAGAAATTTGATGAAAATTTAAAGAGAGACATGACTATTCACAAGTGATTAAATGGAAATTTTGTTTGAAGTCTGACGGCTGCAGCCATGTCAATGCCACCCTTGGAGTTTTAAGTAAAGGATTATCTTTGCTTTAGAGTATCAAGGAAAAGCTCAGGAGAAAAGTGGGTGGAAGTTTCCACTATTTTCCTGGTCTGACAATGAAAGTTGCACACTTCTGCTTCACCTCAAACAAAAAAAAAAGAACACAAAGAATTGCAGTATTAAAAATAACACACAAATGGACATCAAAGCCCTTGCTAAAGCTTGTTTTTCCATATATTCTGATTGTAGCATTTTTTAATATAAAGAAAAATGTCTATTGCCATAATCACTAGTCTTAGCTTGCTAATTGCACATCATTGAGCATTTTAAAACAATGGTACAAAAATTTTTTAAAAAGTTGAACACCTACAAGGTAATTAGTTTTGATTGAATGTGGGGATGATGTTATTTTCAAAGGTGAATTTCAAAAGAAAGATTGCTTTAAAAAGTCTAAAACATCTGTAGATAATACTTCTGAGACTAATGCAAAGAGTAAAAAGGTTTCATATTTGCATTACAAATAGTATAGGTAGTCTTCCTATTTTTCTGGCTAATGACGAAATAGTACAGTAACAAGATAAAATATTTTTAATGACAAGCATTTCCCTTTACACCTAGCTAATGCTGCAAAATCTTCAAATAGTATGGTTTTACCATAACTATAATTTTTTAATGCAATACTAACATGACTACTAGTCAAACAGCTTTATTACTTATTTGATGAGTTTTGCAAGTGCAAATGTACTCACAACAGTGGTGAATGTTCCTGTAACACCCCAAGCTTTGCTTCCTACTGTATTTTACACTTTTCCTCAGATGGTAGTCAAAGAAAATTAATGAAAATATTTTACACTGACACAAGCTTTTAAAACTGTACGTGCCATCATGCATTCCTAATACCTCCATAGTTTCTGTTCTGTCAGAGCAAGATTCCAACTTCTGTGAACTGCTACAACTATTTAATACTTTGGGAAAAACACTTAATAGTGTGTGCTCACTGTGATCATAGGAAGGGGAAAAGTAAAGGACCATTTTTCCTCCTTTCATCAGGGAGCCTTTAGGAAGTGCTCTCTCAATTCTGGAGCACAATGCAGCAATAACTGTAAAGCCATTTAAAGTTATTTATGCATATCAACACAGAAACATCTTTTATAGTAACAACATCTCCAATAAATTTTTAAACAACCTGCAGAGCTTTTCTTTGTAGTCCAAGTGACATTTACTCAAAACTGCAATACCTAATATTAAATTTCATTAGCTTTTTTCTTTAATTGCCTAATTTTCACATACGTCCACAACTATATTATAACATAAGCAAAACAAGGTCCCATGCGGAGCCTGTTATAATCAAGGCTGCTTCAAGAGTAAGCAGACATTGTCAACTGAAGCACCAAGTTACTCTGCTTAAAATGTATGTGACTTTCAGAAATTCATCTATTTGTGTCTGTGCAGGTGTGCACACTGAGTTTAAATCATCCCACGTGGTCCTGCCTTGTGTCAACAGCATCCTAAAAACAAAACCCATGAACAACTTACATATTCTACCGACACCATGAAATATTTCAGTGGTGTTTATTTAGGAAGAGATTTTTACATCACAGATTGCCAAGCTGCAGAAGAATAAGCAGTACAGAAACCAGGTTGAAATATCAAGACCAGTAACTGCAGCCCATTCTACAAACACAATCCAGCAACACTCATCTTTTTCTCCTGTCCACCAGAGGTTAAACTTTGGAGTAGTGTGTGCATTTACATGGTCAAGGTGTGTGCATTTACATCAACTACTGCACTGGGTCACCTTGCAACGACCAGATAGTTTGAGAGCCAAACCAACTGCTCATTTACAATATCACTAAAATGGTAGTTGTTGTTTGCTGTAACTCATGGTGCAAGAGATTTACAAAGTTACTTTCATACAAGTGGTAGACATTTTAGTCATTATTACATTATGCATGTTATTTCTGGACGCTTAACTGAATAAAACCCCAGCTGGAACATTGAACCTCCACTTAAAAGAAATCTCTAAAAATAATCCTGCTTCTCTAATTCAGGAATTCCTAAGCTTAGTTTTCCCTGGGTACCATCATCACAGAAGGAATACTAATGTACAATACTAATGGAAGTTGCAGGTGTAGGAGTGACATTTAACTGCCCAAACAACTTCTTCCTTCAACAGGAAATAAGTAGATAACTAGATTTTCTATATCCTACTGCTGACATGCACACCACTGTTTAGGAAACTCCACTTTAATAACCATTTATTTAGGAAAAGCAGCTGTATTCAGTGACCTTGGAAAATATCTGCTAAATGGAAATTTCTAAAAATCCTTTGCCCTGACATGCAAGAAGTCTTTAATAATCTCACAAGATACAAAAAACATCACCCCAAAAACAAAATTAAAAAAAAAACAATCCCCCCACAAAAAAAAAAAAAAAAAAAAAAAAAAACCCCAAAAAAAACCCAAAACCAAACAAAAAAAAAAAAAAAAAAACCCCAATTAAAAAAAACCAANAAAACCCCACACTTAAAAACAACCAAAAAAAATCTCCCAAAAACTCCAACAACAACAACAACATTATCAACTGTTGAGAACCTACTGATTTGAAAATGAGCAACACTGAGTAGGACAGAAATTGCCAGAGCCAGACCACAGAAAATATTTTCAGAAGTCATACACCAACAAGCAAGGAGAGGTACATTTAGCATACAGACTTCTACAGTTATAAAAAGAAGGTAACACTGTTCTCATTTTAGTTTGGTTTTCAGTCTGCTCCTATAGCTGTGAACAACTTCAGTTTTAAAATAAATTATGAGTCTTCTCTGAGGCTTTAAAAAAAATCCAGTGAACAACCATTTCCAGACACAGAGTTAATAATTTAAGTAGTACGTTTTACTAAGGCACCAAAATCCATAAATTAATGCATTTTCCTCTTCCTCCTGGTTCCTTAAAAGTGAGGACAACAGAAAAAAAAGAATATTCTACATTATTTAAGTATATTAAAAAAAATAAAAATCCCTCTATAGTCAGCTACTTATTCAAAGGTCAAAAAACCTAGCTGAAAATCCTAGCTGATGCAGGTCAAGACTGAAAAGGCAAGTGAGACACATCCAAGTCTTAACATCTGATTCTTTCCTGAGCAACCTAGCAGAGAAAAGAGCTACTGCCTGCCAAGAATTTGGAAAATACAGGTTCCTTTTGTCCTTAGTTTGTTATCAGAAATACATTAAGGTTTAGAGGTCAAGCTGTACCTTGATTGGTGAAACAGCACAGGCAAACAGTGTTTGTTTTGAAGAGCCCTTATTTAGGTCCTTGCATGCAAGGAAAAAACCAAACACCACCCCCACCAAAAAAAAAAAAAAAAAAAAACACAACAAAAACAAAACCAACCAAAGAAGAGCAACCCAAAACCAATCAAACAAAAAAACCCAAACCAACAAAGAAACAACAAAAAAACAAATAAAACCAACCAACAAACAAAAAGTCCACCAAAAAACTCCTCAACAAATGAAGAGCACAGAGAACTTACTAGGGTCTAAAATGAAAACAGGGCTGATGGTCCAGCAAACCTAGGATATAGATAACTAAGAAATAATTCCCAAAATTCAGTTTAAATTACACAAAATCTAGAAAGTTTTTTTTTTTCCCCCCCCAACCATGACCAAATACATTCAGGTACAATGTCCTTCATCACCTCACTTTCAAGCCATCAATCCCACTACCAACAGGAAATGTATGGCCCAGTTCTGCAGCCATGTTCTCTTTTTCAGGCTTTCCCATGCTCTTTCAAATCATCCTGCATTAGACCTTCCTGACATTCATGCAACTCCTACAGCATTTGGCAGGCTGGCAGGCACACAGCAGCAGATAGGCATTTAGGAAACAATGCTAAGGATGGGGGCCTAAGAGCACAGCCCAGCTCCCATTCTTCTGGCTCTGCAGGAAGAACAGCAGCACAGAACAGTGTGTGCCTATTTTTGACTCTAAAGCAAGCCAACACAACTGCACACACAAAGGGAGACCCGCAAAATAGAACAACGTCATTTTTATGAAATCATTCTTCAGAGGAGGAATAAAAGAAGAAAGCTTTAAACCAATTCTTCTTACTTGCAAGGTCGCGGTTTGGAGTCAAGCTGTAAACGAATAAATCCTACTTAGTCTGTTTGTCCAAACCACCCAGCACACAGCACCTATGCTTGCAAGCAAGTGACAGGCAGTCAGATAAAATGAGACAATATTTATAGACTGAGTGAAAGAAATCCTAGGCTGGGGTATTTGACCATTGGGTTATTGTCTGAGTGTGCAGCATGGTTCCTGGCTGTCCCTATGCCTCCGAAGATCAGATAACTGCAGTTACCAAGAGGATGCATTACTGTCACCAGATGTTGGCATATGGTCACCAGCCAAGCCTGGGACAGTTGAAGTAAGTCATCTGCAGGTAGAAAGCCACAAGGGCTACATGGAGCTACGTTTTATGCCTGCCAAGGCATTTGTTAGCTCATTAACAGATCCCAAATGCACATATAATGTAATACTTTGCTCTTCTCCACATTCTAACTTACAAGCCTGCTTTTCCTCTATTTTGAAAAGCAACTGGCTCTTGAATCCATGTTAAGAAGCTGGAACTGAAAGAGAAGGCTGGTGTTAAACCAGTTTGCATATTCCCAATCCAAAGGAGAATTGTCATCTCCATCTCCATTTGAGAGTTGGAAATGCCAGGGCAGTATGCATACATTTGAGTGTGAGAGTCACAACCATTTTCACATTCAAAGCAAAATCTTTCTGACATTTTGTCAAATGGTTCAGAGCTTTCTGCTGTTTACAGTAGTCACAAAACTGGAATTCAGAAGACATGTAAGGAAAAACCAGAAAACCCATTTGAATTAAAGGAAGGGCAGCCATACTCCATACACCACAAAGGACAGGAACTATTGAAATTGCAGCAGATAAAATATTTGATGCCTTTTTAAGGCATTCCAGACAGGCTTTGGAAGGAACATCATATTACTGGAGACATCAACTGTCTGTAACTCAGGACTTGGGAAAGGCTAGAAAACTACTCAGTCCAAACTGTGAGGTTTAGCAAGCTACTTCCCATTTAGGAAAATCCTCTTTCACTTTTCATGAAAAGGGAACTAAACGGGATTTTGTGTTCCAACATCTGCAATGGACATCAGTGATTGCAAAAGGACCTAAGGCCTTATTTTTAGCTTTTTGAGCCTTATTTTTAGCTTTTTAAAGCTCATTTTAAACTTTTTTTCAGGTTTAGGCCATGTATAGAATGCCAGGTTAGCTGAACACCATGAAACTGGCTCATGGCAGGAAGCTTCATATTTTCAGCCAGAGCAACCCAAAAAGACAAATATAGCCTTTTGCCCAAGGACCAACATTCTTGCTAATGTAATTAATAGAATCTTGCAGTCTAGTAACCAAGTCCAGCACCACAAGAGTAAACTACAAACAACACACAGAATTTCCAACCTTCCAGTTATTTCACCAAATGTTGCGAGCCTTCATCTTTCCTGAGTGACAGATAATCAAATCAATTTAGCCAATAGCTCATCTCCATCCACCTCAAACTTATTAGGGAGCAAGCAGCAGCACTGCTTCTGTCAGGTAGTATTAAAATGTAAAGCTGTTTTCCTTCAACATCTCCCACATAACAGCAATGGAATCTGTTGTCTTTCATCTGTCCTTCTAGCATCCTCATACAAAACAGGGGGTTTGGAAGGAATGATAAATACTCCAATAAATTTCAGCTTCTGGGCACAGGATCAGCTTTCACATGTAACCCACTGAGCAGAGACCCCTTCAGCACAGTCTATTCTTCTCCTGGTTCTTAGCTGAGTCATCATCACCTCAAAATGAGCAGCAAAAAGACTACTGCCAAGCTGACAAAATTGGAATAACCACCAACCATCCAATTCCGGGATACCATACAGGTGCCAGTGACATTTCTGTAACAGATTGATGCATTAAGCATGCAGAGGTTAGAATCCTAAAAACACTGCAGAACTGCTGGAGTCATGCCACACTTCTTTTGCACTACAGCTACCACATTCCTAAATACGATATTGAGAATGAAGTGTGGTGGGTACAAGGTTCTTTGGTCAAGGTTAAATATGAAGGCATTAATATTTCATATTTCTCAAATCCTTAACATTAACCATATTTCTCAAGCACTAGAAACCCTGGTTCAGTATTACACTCACTTGTACAACTCCTGAAGCACCCTATCAAGCAGTTTTTTCTCTTTCTAGTAGTATTACTTCCATTAATTTCAAATTTTAGAAAAAACTACCAAGAATGCATCAGCAATAGTAAATTAAAAGAATCAGTAGTCTGGTCATATATCTGCTGTTGCAATTAAGGTATCAAAAATAAAAATTGGATTTTAATAAAATAACCCTAAGATCCTGAAAATCTTTTCTCTATTTCCATCAAGCAAAAATCACACCCCTGTGTATTCATTGAGGAATTAGTAAAATTAGCTCGGTTTTTCAAACATCAAGGATGCTGTTAAGGGATAATTTGTATCAATTTAAAGCCTAGAATACAACAAGGAATAAAAAATATGCATGACAATTGAAGAAAAACAAACTTCAAATAAGCTTAAAAAAATTATACTCAAGAGTTTCCAACACTAACATCATGATCCCAGGCTGCTGATGGTCTAAATGTTTAAGCAATTCTAGTTTAGAATTTAGAAATCGTAGTTCCTAATGCTCATATTCTTAAATCATTCCTGTTATCTCTTGATATTTCACTGATTTTGCAGACTGCCTGTAAAGTTATCAAGTACAGAAGTATTTTGCAGATAAGTTTCAGGTCATGTTAGCAGCAGAATACAGAAGATGAGACACCTCCCCTCGTTTCTGCATACTGGAGAAGTACCAGCAGCAATCACAACTGCAGAAAAAAGCAGCACAACTCACAGCATTTTCTAATCCTCTTATAAGCTACATGTTTCTTTACATATCACTGAGATCCCCTGCCTTTGATAATTAAAAATGAAATTTCAAAAAAAAATCTAACTTACTTCCTCTCACTGGAATATCTTTACTGTTTTGTTTGATAAAATGTTGAGTTTATGTCACCTGGAAATGAAGTACCAGTGTTATCACTGATTAAAACCCTTAAGCCAGTATTCAGCAAGGGACTGCAATTATTTTGCAGGTGGAATAATGAACTTGAGATACTCAGGCACAGAATTTCCTTAGTTTCCTTAGTGCTTACTTCTAGTTACAATGAACTTCATGCAGCTCATTGTGTATATTGTGTATTCCATATCTAAATTATTTTTAACTTAAGCTGCTTAACACAACACACTATCTCTGCTTTTTAGAGTTTCACCTCTTCCTATGCCTTTATTAATGCACAGAATCAGGAGCAAGTCAACACTATGTTGAGGGATTTAGGATTTTTTTACCTCCTTTGATGTTTGGGATTTTTGGTGGCTTGGATAGTTTTCGGTTTTTTTATAATTGTTTTACAAGCTCTCAATTTCGGCTAGATTTTCAGCACATCTGATGATGAGGCAGGAGTGCCAACAACTCAGTAATAATAAATAGCTTTAGTTTCTCAGTCTCAAAATAGCATTCTGGAAGAAGCTGACTTTCCTTTTCAGGTTCACATCTGCATTGTGACTATAAACGCCACGTTCCAGTATGCACCATCAAATATATCACTCTGCAAACACTCCAACAGCACCCCTAGATTTGGCCACTTTAGAATATAAACCAGAGCCATAATACTGATTATGTTGTGAGGCCTGAAACTCTCTCTTACTTCATAAACTTGCTAAAAAATTGTTTGCTGTGCGATCTTCTACATCAACTATCCACGGTGACCCGAAAAAATTTTAGCTACTTCATTACATACCTTTCTGGTATGCCTTTGTGGGTTTTCTTTTTTTTCCCCTCTTCTCTCACTTTGAAATATGCTGTGCAATCCCCAGGCATTGAAACCTTAACAGAAAGCTAGCAGGACCTCTTCTGTGTGCCAAGGATGCTCTCATTGCCATCTCTACAGGTCACTAAATGCATTCACGTTCATTCCTATGAAATGACCCAAATTTTGCCATTTATAAGCTTTTGGGGAAATCTGCAGTTAAATGCTGTCCTGCAGAACAGGAATTTAGCCAGAATCTACCACAAATCTCGGGCAGGATGCCAGGCAAGTCACTTAAAATCAACCTTTCATAAGATCATTGGGCTGTGAGCGCTTGAACTGGGCCAATACAGAAAACTCAAGCAACAAAATCCATCCTCTGAATGCTTATTTAGACTTTACTAGGCTGAGGAATGAACATCTTAAGCTCTCAAAATTCTGCTCTTATATTTTACCAAAGATTTGCTTCAGCAGACGTACCTGAAAAATTAAGATGATGCCGCCCCCGCAAGACCTTAATTATTTGCCTGAACGCTGTAGTTACAAGCATCTTGAAAAGCCACAGAGGAGAATAATATTTATGCTTTTCTCTTCTGAGTAAGACTTGAACAGTACACCATAAACACAACCTGGCCTTTTGAGCAATGAAGCTAGCCCAAAACATCAAACAGCTGCTCATTACCAAGCTATCCATCTTGAGATAAATCTTGCAGAAGATAACACGGTCATGCAATTAAAGACTCTATCATAATGCACTTATAAAGAGGTGAAACACTATTTCTAATCACATGAAAAATCCACAACCCCTTTATTGGTCTCCAGAGGAAAATTTTTTTTCAAAATATGCAAATTAAAAGGAAAGAATAATCAGAAGGGGCCAAACCAGGAATCTGGTTTCAATAAATGCTAAAAATAAAAGTGCCTAACAACAAAAGAAGATAATCTGTATCAAGTCCCAGAGCAGTGCAATTCATCAAGATGAACAAAATCCTAATCATCAGCAGCTGCAGCAGCTAACAGGTCACTACTACCTACATAGAGCTTTTTCATACATCTGGGTTTTTTTCCAGATATGTATATACAAATGAGCAAAAGCTTAGCAACTGTAGCCATCTGATAACAATATCACACCTCTTTTCCACGACTTATTAGTGTTGTGTGATGCTCACTCAAAGGACAAATAACCACATCATGTTACATTTATTATATGAGTTAAAGAAAAATACTGACCATCTCTTCAGAATAGCAGAAAATTTCTAGTATATTTCTAGATTTCATAGGAAAGCATGCCAATGGGCACCCTTACTACACATCAAACTAAAATAACCCATTTGAACAATCTCCATTCAAGACTTTTCCTCAAAATACCACTCATTTCCTTCTCTTTCCTGGGAGGGAGGGGAACCCCTAGCACATGGCCACAAATCTTTGTGAATAAAAGTACAATAAGAACAACCCCAAAATCTGACTTACTAGTTTCAATATTTTTTAGTAATTCAAGACAGATTGAGCACATCAGACTGCAGCACTCATGATCACTAAAGAAGTGTCACTGTGCCAGCAGCGAAACTTGTTCTTTTTTAGCAGACTTTATTTCAATTATACCTGAAGTAAAAATATACTTTCTTACAGGTTGTCCATAAGTCACTCCAATGTGTTGTGCAGTTCATGAGTTGTTAATCATTACACAGTCATATAAGAACTATCCATCTCAAGTCCCATTTTTACAAGTCATTATACCTTTACTTTTTGGTTTTTTAGTTAATTTTGAGTAAAGTTACTACAAACAACAGATACAAAGGAAAAAGAGAAATGAGATTAAAAGCTACCATCTTACAAGGCCCAAGCCTACATTAGGAACCTTCAAGCACTAGACTTTCATGTGATTTTTTTCCACATAATAAACCAGGTATAAGATGCAATGTGTAAAGTTTTTCAAGAGATTGTTTGAACATCCACAAAGCAGTATTTTTTGAAGCACCATTCATCTTCCTAAAATTTAAGATTAGGAAAATTATAACGAAAGCCCTACAAAGCTGGTTGAGAGGACTCCTATAACTGGCAAATAAAACATATAAACCAGCCAAACAGAACGAACCTACTGAAGATGCCTCATCCCTGGAAGTGTTCAAGGCCAGGTTGGATGGGGCTCTGAGCAACCTGGTCTAGTAGAAGGTGTCCCTGTCCACACCAGAGGGGTTGGAAGAAGATGGTCTTTAAGGACTCTTCCGACCCAAAACATTCTAAGACTCCTTTAATTACACAAAATCTGGTAAAGTACATCAAATACAAGAACTAAGCAGAAGTATTTTTGCAATAATCCTGCTTTCATTTCTCTGCCATCTTTCGCCCAGAGCATAAATTTACTCCCTGTTAAACAGATGACAGTAGTTGTGTATCAAGGAACATCACTTTCAGGTATGTGCTTGTACTACTGCTTCAAACTCTTCCAGTTTATGAAATATGAGGCATGTAAGACCAATACACTTGATTGATGATGCTGACATCATTTTTTATATTAAAAAAATCTAGGAAACACAAGAGCATCTTTTACTCTTCCTCTCTACATTTTCACCATGATTAACACAATGGCCAGTTTGCACACCATTTTCACAAAACAGTATATTTAAACCATATCACTCATTCCCTAAATAAACTAGTGTGAAATTAAGATTTAACAGTATTAAGTAAAATTAATTCACAGAAATTTGTGAAACCTCGCACAGGAGATTTTTGTATTCGGTTCCAGATTGGAACAGAATTTTGCATTCAGTTCCAGCAAATCAAGCTGTGAGACTCCGGGTGGGGATGTCACAGAAGCAATTAAGCCTCTCTCCTTGAAATAAGTTCAAGTCAGATATCAATAAAATATTTAGAATTCTGGGAACATAAAACATGAAAATAACTCATTACCAGAAATGATTAATTCAAGAAGTTTTCCTCTTAAGTAAAGTAAGATAAAGTCTTATGCCTTGGAACACCAAGCTTCCCTTCTCTCTCTACAAAAAATTTACATCTTTCAGTCTTACCTTCCAAGGAAAATAATGTCTACCTGGTGAACAGGCATGAAAAGTTTCACTGTCAAAGCAGTGGTTTTTCAAAGCAGTGGTTTTTTGCTGAGCTAGTCTATGTCCTAACAGTTTAAAGTTCTACATAGTCTTTATGTCTTTTTTTCATGCAAAATTTGCAACTGCATGTCAGACAGTATGATTTCTTTCTCTTGCATATATGGGGACATTTGTAAAGCAATACCTTGAACCTTTTTCCTTTTGCTATTCCTATGTTTTAGTCCAGTCTCCATTTTGGAGAGTGAAATTAATCTCTGTGATTTAAATAACTCAAAGTTATGCAACTAGAATATGACAGGAGTAGAGCTGTAAGAAAGAGTTTCTAAAAAGCTAGTTTATTTTTTTTCCTTTATCTATAAGTACTTATTAAATATCAGTTAAACTTGTTATGCTGCCAGAGTAAATCTAGAACTTTTCACTGACATTCTTTGGAGAGTAGAAAGAGTGGGAAAACCCAATATATATGCAGCTTTTTCATTTTATTCCTATTTGGAAATTCATAGTATCCTATTCTATTTCAGCTTCTTCAGTGCTTGAGTTTCAGGAGGAAAGAAGGTGGGTTTTGTTTGGGTTTTTTTTAGATTAAGTTCTAAATATTTCATGAACACCAAACGGTTTGGTTACATGAACTCCCTTATACTTGGAATGTAAATTAACAAGGGAAAGGAACAAAACATTCTACAATAAGAAACTGTGATATGCTGCTACATGTGTAAAAAAAAATTCACTGGACACATTCTAAAACTAAATTTCTAGATTACTTTCTGTATTTCTACACAATCAATACTGAATTCTTGCAAAAAAAATTGTTCTTCCTTCAAAAAGTTCCTGCTATCACTTCTTCCCACTATTTACAATTCTTTAACTCTATCTGCTGAACATACTGTTGACATTCCCATGCACATTTTAAGACACAGCAGTCACAGAACATATATTCATAAAATTTGTTTCTTGAGAAGATATTTAAGATGGAAGACTATATTGAACCATATAAAATCTAGAATGAAGATTTAAACATTCTCACTAAGCAATAAGGTTCTATACATTTTTATAAAACTTACAGAACCTTTTTGTCATGCAAAACCTAAATTTCTAATTCCTGACACCTGAGGCCTTGTTAAAATAATGTTTGCTCTTCTGCTTATGAATGCATTTTTCCCAAACAATAAACACAGGCAGCCTATGGGATTAAAGCATGACAAAGGTGTAGCTGACTCATGGGATCAATTAGAAAGCATCAGTACTTATGCCTTTTGTTCATTCCATGTTTTACTAACAGTTTCTGCATTTCAGCATAAGTGTATCACAGATGTTAAAAGCCATGCTACAAGGCAACAGTACCACACATTAGACAGAATAAATCTATTCTTATCATCGCCTGTAATTATATCACTTGTTATACAGCTTACATATCGCTTTAAAGTTTTAGCAAATGCATAATGATTTTAACTGAATGCTCAAAGCTTCCTGCCCGGTCAAAGTATGTCAGCATTTTTCCAGTGAATTTTTAACATTCAAAAAGAACCTACAGAGTTGCCTTTTCTAAGCTAAAAACAATTTCAAATACAGCCACGGACATTAATGCCACCTCAGGTACAGCTTTCCCTCCAAAGCCGCTGTTAAATCCACAAGCAGGAAAGCCAGTGAGCAGGACGACAAGCAGCTTCAATCTCCATGCAGTTTGCCCGTGACAGGTTATTGATAGAACAAACAGAATTTGCAATACTTACTGAGTGTTTCTCCTGCTGGCCCATAACTCCATGGTTAGCTGGGATTGCAAGTGGTTTCATAATGAAGAAACATAAGCTGAACTGAATTTACACATCATGTACCAATTTCTTATGGATGGCAAGTCACCCTCTACAGCATTAAATTAAAAAGAGGCGGAGGGGGTGAAACCAAGCTGGAGCTAAAAGTGTCACTACTGGTAAGCTCAAAACCCCCCTCGCACTTGTAGTGCAGAGCAGCAATCCGAATGACAGCGTTAGTCTCCATTTTTGCAACACTGGAAGTCTAAGCATGTCAGGACGTACAGAGCCTGATGAAACCCAACATATCCAGCATCCATTCAAGGGAACAAAACCATTCCCTGAGCCTGGGGAATGGGAGAGGGGGGTGGAAAAAAAAGGACGAAAAAAAAGCTAAAATGGCTGACTGCACAGAGACTCACTCAAAAAGGCTTAATACAGTATTATATTGGTCAGGGTGCAGGAACCAGCCTCCAGCACTCAGCCAAGCATTGTTAATACTCCTGTTTCATTTGCAATCACACACTCACAAATGCAGCCTCCCCCCTCCCGCCACCACTACCCTCCACTCCCCCAAAATCAGGGCAGCGCACACGAATAGGGACCTCCTCCCCTGGCTGCTAATGATGCTGACAGAGTAGTGACCAGTGATCTCTGCTCCACTCAGCTAACCAAGTTTGCACAATTAATATAAGCAGCATGACATTGATGGACATTTAATTTTATGATGCCTGTTCCTCACAATCAAGACAAGCACTTCTACTGCCCAAAGAGTCAGCAACAAAAATACAACACAGTTACACACACAAAAACCTAGAGAATCATGAGTCTGAATGCAATACGCCAATATAATTACGTTATTGTGCTTACTTTGGAAGACCATGGCTGCAGGCAGTTGGCATAGCAACGCACAAGGAAAGCCATTTCCTGGGTAGAAAGAATGCTTCCTTTTCTAAATAAAAAATTCCTCTTAGGATACAAACGGCATTGCTGCTTCCTGCAGAAAGCAAAGACACTGAAGTCTGTCTCTTAACCTGCACACAGGCACACACTCAATGCAGTTCGAGTGATGTAAGTGGATTTCTCTCTCTCTCTCCTCTCCCTCCCTCTCCCTTTATCCACCGAAATATTCGAGTCAAATGGAAGACACATTCCTAGAGGCTCGCCCCCTCTGATACTTAACTGTTTCACTCATTAAGGTAGAGATGGACAATGCAGATAAAACAGCAAGCTCCTGCCTGTGTCTGGTATCAGCCTCGGAAGATCAAGGCATCCCCAGAGGGGAGGGATCCATTTGCTGCTGGCTCCTAAGAATATCACTGAAGTCAGGGTGGGAATGAGGACCCACGTTTACCTCGACAAATCCTGAACTGAACACGACTTTTCAAGAAGATAATGCTAGAGCAGAGACATCACCTCCCTTTCCCCCCACCCAAAAGAGAGCTGCTGCAGAGCTGTAAACATTTTTATCACGTATTCAAAAACAGTGCACTGCACTTGATGAGCTCTCTCAGATTTTCAGCAGCTTCGCCCTTCCACAGGCCAGGGACATGCATCCACGGGGTATGGGAGGTACATGTCCAGGCACTTTTAACATACCATTTCAAATCTTTCTGAATGGAGCTCCTGCTTGTCCTTGTGCACTGAATACACTAATTCTGCTAAAAACACATGGGTATATACAGGCTGTGGAAGAGACTGACATAAATATGGCATGTTTAATTCTCCTCTCAGAATTTAATTGTAGCTTAAACTCAGAAATGCCCCCAGTCACTCCCATTTGCACTACACCCCTTCTCACACTGTATTAGTAAAATCATGCTGCAGAGGAGCTGAAATGCAACGGGGATGTGCTCAAGCAATGAATTGTCAGCCCCATACAATGCATATCTTTAGTGCCACAGATTTGGACCACTTGACATAGGAGTGACCAAGCCAGGCACATGACACACTTCCATCAGGCTTGAACTTTAGCACAGCTCTCTGTAACATCCTTACAACACATTCTTTAAAATCAGAGACCATCTGGCCTTACAATAACTTCAAAGTATCTTTTTTTCTTCCCAACAAGGACAATAGAAGAAAAGACTTAACAGTTGCTAGAGAGGCAAAATACACAAGAAAAAAACTGGATCCTACAGAATACTATGTCATACAATCTGCAGCTGCCCTCCCCCAGGTTAACATGTACACTAAAAATGAGTTTAGTTTGTTACACATAGATTTCCTTCACTCCTGGCAATGATTGCTGCCAAATGAGGCTATAAAAATTACTGGAAATGAATTCTAGTAATGGCAGAGAAGATCCTGAAATAATGTTTTTTGCACAATTCTTCAACGGACACAGTTTCATATTCAATACCTTTTAAACTGAATGTATTTACATTTATGCGACATTTAATGACATTTATGCCCTTGGTCTTCAATATATTCTAAAAGATAAGTTATTCTTTAAATTATTCAATTACAACAATTTGTTTACAATTTTTGAAAGTCTTTGCCATGTGCCAGTGCAACTAACAGATGATTTTAAAACATTAAATTATGCTTAAGCCTTGTAGAACAGTTTAACACTGAGTACAATCAATTTTCTGACAAAGTGCTGATTAGAAGTAGTAGAAGTTATGAATTCTAGGAAGCTTAGGCCAACTCCCTCTAGTACAAAATTTAAAAATACTACTTGGTGACAAAACAATTAAAATCCTTTTCAGTCTCATTGGGCGGCCTCGTAGTTAACACCATGAGCAGAATTTGAGTATTTTATGCTCATGTCAGGAAAAAAATAAAGTTCTACCAAAACAGAAACATCTCCCCAGCACAGGAAGGCAGCACATCCCTTTCTGAACTCCGTTACACACACAACTATCAACATGCATCCTCTCTGCATGAGTTGATATTTCCATTTAAAACCCAGCATAGGTTTCTGTGCCATAAGCCTTCATGAGTAACATGGTTAAACCCATCAAAATAGTAGTGAAACACAAAACTTTCCTATAACATTGCCATGAAACACTTTTTTACTACTTTTGCTGGTCACCACTATACATCTCTAATCATCTGTTAGTAAATTAAGGTAGTACTTTGTACATGAATGCAAAAATTTTTATTAACCTAACAAAGTTTGAGGTTCACATGCATCAGACTGACAAAAACTTAGTGGTTTCCAAAATAGAAAAATAAGCCTCTTTACATTCAAAATGTGAAAAGTGACATTTATGAAATTAGGTGAAGAAAACGCCACTCACAGATTATTTGTGAGTCAAAACAGTTTTAAGAAATAAATGGTCGATTCCATTTTCCTACTCTTCCTCCTCAATTGCCACCATTTGCAGGTATGGTGTGATTGTATGTACTGTCCATTTTCAGTTCAGAAAATACTTACATATAGTTTGTTTTCATAAAAGAGAATTAAAGTAGAAGTCCAGTGAATTGTTATAGGTGACAGTGAAAAATGACTGGAATTTAAATTAGTGTAAAACACGAGAACAATATATTGTGGAAAATTTCTATCAAACAAGTATAACTACATCACAGAAAACCAACCCTGCAACTATCATGGGTTTTTCAAAACCCATGTAAGAACTCCTTGCGTTGACTTAAAAGTTTGGGGGAAAAACTAAAAAAAAAAAGGCAAGACAGTTTTGCAAATGGTTTTAGGCTATTAAAGTGAAATGTTAATAAACCTTGACATGCAATAATTGCACATGATGAGCTATCCCTGGCTTCTTTCAAAACTCTGTATTTATTAAAAAAAAAAAATCTAGTGTCCCATTATGAGTCACAGAAAAGAATGTTAAAAAGACATTTCAAAAGTGACTACAAATGTGTGGACATCCTAGAACTACCCCATAGGATTAGAGATTCACAAACAAAACTGAATTCCAGGTAGAAACTGGTAGAGATCTCAGCAGCATGTATCATCTGACAGTAATGTGTCTCAACTATTTTCTAGAACACCATCTCACAGGGATATCATTCTCCTAAGCAATGCCAACAATGCCTAGAGTATTAAACCTTTTTAGGTTAATGACAAATGCTGTAACAACAGATTACCTCAATTCCTAAGTTTCAAGTAGTTACCTTAACTCACAACTATTTACAGAAGTACTTAAATTTTTATACAGATTACATACACAGAGACCATTATTTTCCTGAAGTACTTCAAAATCAGAATTATCAGCACATTTTCCCCTTCCCTTTAAACACAATGTAAAGTATCATTTCCTTCATGTTCAAATACCTAAGCAAAAACCAACAGAACACTCTAAGGTCACCGAATTTACTGCCACTGCATGACTCCAGTAGCTAGAAAAAACATTCACAGTGAAGGGACAATTACAGAGATATTACACAGCAGTGTAGGTGGAATAACAGACAGCTAAATTGAAGAGTGCAACAATGGAGTACATAATTTTAAGGAAAATAAGGCAGAGCTATCTTCTCTTTCCCCGTCCTCCTCACTTGGAAAGAAGTGGAAGTTTAAAACTTAAATTTAAGCTCAGGGCTGTTGGACACAAAACTGCTAAGCTCCCAGGAGCATGCTTCTGAATTTTATAATGCTGGTGTTCTCTGCCTCCCACTAACCTTACCACAGAGATTACTACATATCAATCTGTTGCTCCCATCAGATTTAAAAACACCAACTGAAACCACTAAAAACCCAGAACAATAATTCACTCAAAATGCTACGATACACTTGAATGTCCCATACAATTCATAAGACTTACTCTAAAGTATTCAGACAAATTTACTGCCAACAATTTACATCTCTGGCGGTATGACCTGATTCCATGCGAGTTCCTATTTACCAGCACAAAGTAGATGTGGGACAGTCTAGGCATACCTATCCCTATTAGTATTTTCTCAAGAACTTTGAGAACTTTAAATAAAACTGTTGAATATGAGAAAATTACCAAATATGTTCTCCACGGTACTAAAATACCACTTTGGCCAAAACACACAGATAAAGTAACAGTATTCGCCATAATTCATAAGGCTGTGGCACTGTCACAACGCCATCACAGTGTTCACTGCACAACTGGTGACACCAAAGCAAGATGTACAATGGAGTGGTGTGTGCTGTTTTGATAACACATTTACTAATGTTACAGACCATATGAACAAGTGCCCTTCTGTTGAACTGCTGCTGCAGATGAATCTATAATCCAGATCTTTATGACAAGCCCAGAGCAGTCGGGCTGGTGCCTCAGCTGGGTGGATGTGCTGCAGACTGCCAGTCTTCCCTCTGACAGCAGACTCATCTGTCACTTTCTGTGCACAGCTCTGCTTTCAGTACTGCAAACTTTTTATTTGCATGCCATCCATCTTAAAATGGGAGCAAGTCATAGTACTCATCTAAAATACTTCCCATTGAATTCCCTTGTGTCCAACAACTATGTTAGAACAGATATGAAGAAAACCTATGGATGGTCACTCATCCAAAATGTGACAAGACATCCTATTTCCAGAACACATAAATTAGCTTATAAAACTGACTTGTGCAAAGGCTCAGAAACTTGTCTTCGTAATTATTTATGCTCTTCATCTAACAATGCTTTTAGGAAAAAAAAATTAAAACAAACAAACAGGAAGCCAAACACACATATCTTTCATGTTCCTGCAAGATCACAACCATATACAATATGTATGTTTGTGAAGTCACTTTATGTGATGTCTAACTGATTTACCTGTGATTTTTACACCAAACAAAGTGCTCATTCTTACACAAGCCTGAAGTTGAATGCATATTGATGTGGCTTTAAAACTATACATTATCATTATTAAATGTTAAAAATTAGGCATCAAATTTGCAGTATTAATGACTTCAGTTGGTAGAATGGTCACAGATTAGTTTCATTTCCTTAACTGTTTCAGTACTTCAGAAGTGGAAAAAATGCATTATGTCAGGATAGATGGAAATTTTTCCCAACATTTATAATATTTTCTCACACTGGTGTTGTGATCAGATTTAACAATGTCATGTTAATTACCTCAGAGAACATGAGAAGGTGCTTTCTGTTTTTAAACTGGGAAAAAAAGCATGAAAGCAAAACAGCAGACACACTTTTAAGGTCAAGAATCATGATGTCAAGCATAAAGGAGTAGCAAGTTGCCTTTACCAGATCTAAACAGCACTTGGACATCCATACCTGCTGGGGATAAGATTCACTACTGAGATACGAATCAGCCCACCGTGCTGGAGGAAAAACAAACTAACAAAATATCCACAAAAACTCCCGCATATCATCGTGTCCATACCAATTTCACAGCAGGAAGCCAGGGACACAAGTCCTTCACTCATGTGAGGCAACCCTAAAATTTCACGCTCTTTGCTGTGTAACAATGTAGGAAAACTTTATAGAAGATGGATAACTACCTCTTTCATGGGTACCCTACTGCTGGACTGTTAAAGAGTAAAAATAAAACTCAAGTATTTTTCTGAGGTCAATCAACTGTCCAAATTCTATATTGTTAAGGTCATTAACAGCCCCATTGAAATCTGTTACCTGAAATACGACATATTTGCATTACAAGGACGATTGTGGAACGTATCCAAGAGCAACCAAGGCAGGGGAACAATTATTTAATGTCTCAGTATGAAATATTAATGGATTAAAAACAAATAAATCCCAGATTTTTCGGTGTCCAATAAATGCTAGCTGGTTTTCTGTTGGTGTTTGCTGTTTATTTATTCATTGGGTGACTTCAGCATTAGTGGGGGGGGCAGTATTTTCATTCTAAGCTAATACAATATGCTTTTTAACAGTTTCTTACTTAGAAGCTTTAAGAGAAACTGAAATTCTGTTCAAGGTGTAGACGTCAATGGGGCCAGCAGAAAACCATCAGACTGTCTGTTCATCTTTTTTAATGTGTACTTGGACATCTCACAGAGTAAATTACAACTTATCTCTGGTGTTTTGAGGAAGTTTAACTTTGAAAAAGCTGGTAGCTGTTACAGAGAATTTTCGCTCACTTCAGCTGCTTGTTGGAAGGAAACAACTCTTGTTTTTGTCTCCAGTCACAGTCTCATGCCAGGAGACTCTCCAAAGAGCCTACTCCAGAGGTTCCCAATTAAAATCAACACTGAAGAGTTTACCAGTGTAAGATCATTTTCTTTTGGGAGAACTCCCTCCTTGTGCCCCTGCATATCCTCTCTTGTGTAATGCACCATGCACTAACATATCCTGAGAGCCTTGTGCCCTGCCTCTAGCAACTGAACAAAAATAATTTATACAGACCTTTTATCAGTAACAAACCTCATGCAATTTCACATGTCCTTCACTTTTAAAATAATTATCAAGCAAAATGAGCCAAATTGGTTTAATATAGGAAAAAAGTCAAACCACGACTTTATATCCTTCAAATAAAGAGAACTTAATATAAAATTCTAAGAAATGCCCTTTTCCTTTCCTCTTCCCTAATCAAATAAATCAGGAAGCCAACTACCATCACTTGATGTATGTCCCATTTTGCAAATATAACACTGCATTTTTCCTTGCAATTACAAGATCAGATACCTAGATATAAAAGTGTTAAAGGAAAAGAGGTAGAAGTGCACCTACCAGACTGAGTTTCCCATGTAATTTGGTTCTATGCCATTTTGTATTCCAAGACTGGTGTCAGAATTCTTAAAGTGGTCTTTTGTGCACCACTGATCATTTGAAGACTTTAAAACCAGTTAGCTGCAGGCCTTTATAATCACCAAATTAGTGTTCAAGAGTAATACATAATTCAGAAGTAAAAGGAAGGAAAAGTAAAATACTTTACATTTTAGCACATGCACACACATGCATATAAAATAATGCAAAAAAGAGTGGGAACACAATCTGTATAGGTTTTCTGCCAGCCACATCAACAATACATATAACACCTGCCAGCTGTTCCAGCTGCATGTCAAAATTTATTGTCTGAAAATTCAAATATAATTAAGGCTAACCACTCAAACCTAAAGCCCAGCTCCCAACACCCATTACACATATAACAGAATACTAACACTTCAAGTAGACCTTACATTAAAAAAAAAAGGTCTTTTCTTAAAAAAAAATTAAAAATCTTTCCATCAGAAAAGTGTAAATACAAGGAATCTAAAAATGCTTTAAAAGTATGTCTGCACAACAAGGTGGTGAAGGACAGGGGAAGAATTCACAAACAAACCTTGCAGTAAATTCAAGGTAACTGCTTTGCTTTACTTAGGAGTTGTTAGCTCTCCTGAACTGAACTGTCACCCAGTGAAAGATGCAAGTAAATGTAAATGCCATGGATAATGAGATTTACACTCAGCAGGATCTAGCCTGGGCACTGTAATACACACATCTGCCCAATAAAGTTGAAAAGGGTTTATCCCTCACACATTGGACATGCTCCAGCACCTCAATGTCCTTTTTGTAGTGAGACCCAAAACTTAACAGAGGATTCCAGGACTGGCCTCACCAGTTCTGAGTACAAGGTGATAATCACTGCTCATCCAGGCCAGAATGCCATTTGCTTTCTTGGAACTTGTAACATTTTCCCCGTGTTTCAATTCTATACCTTCTTAGTTGGTTAGGATATTTTAACTACTAAATTTCTTAATTTTTTTTTTAGAGCTTTGAAATTCACTCAGCAAAATGATAATTTTAAATTAGTCAAGTCAAACACAAGGGTTTATTAAAAGTACTCAGAAACACCTAATAATACTAATAATTTTATCTTTAAGTCACTAAGTCAAGCTCAGGTCACGTAAGAGTGGCTCAGATGTTTGGGAAAAAAATGAACTGACAGCTTCTTTCCCATCCTTTAGTGGGCAAATAACTGCACTCCTACTATCCCTCATGATACACATCTGTACCGAAATGCCAGCACTGAAATGATCTATATTGGCATTCTACAAATGTGATATGGCAGATCCCATTTCCCCATATGTACTTTATGTACAAACAGTGTTTCTAAGTGAACAACCCCATGTTAATGAGGATATCCTTTTACACATGTATATAGTCGCTTTTTTAATTTTCCTCAGCTCTAATCACAAATCACAAAATCTGCTGAGTTGGAAGGGGCCCACTAGGATCATCGAGTCCAGAGTGGTAGAAATTCAACATTTGTATTTAATTGCATTGTACAATGATCAATTTAGAAAAGAGTTATGAAAAAAACATTTTTTCTGCCGCATGAACAACCTTCTGCTTTGACGGCGTACCTCACTTTTAGTTTTATACCCTTCATCTCAGAAAAACAATCTTTTATATAGTATAAAAGAGCATGTCGCAAGTCAGTAGCAGCAATAAAATCATGCCATTCTGGAAAATCTATGCTATTATTAACCAAAGTTTTACATATGTGTGGTCAAAAAGTATTGGCAACTCTACAAGCTGTAAACAGGACCTGGTGTCATTAACATGTAAAAAAGCCCTCAGAAATATTACTGACACTTCAGTTGCAGAAATTACTGCAGAGCTTCAGTGTTTCTCTTTGAGTTTCCAAATCTAATCATAAGTACAAATCCAGTTATGACATCAATGTGAGCCTTCCAAAGGGAATGGAAGAACAGTAAATCCCAATGGATGTAAGAGTTCTGCAGTAGGGATGATGTAATTTATAAAAATAGACAACCTCTGACAGAAGCTGCAAGTTGAGTAAATAACACACTGCATGTCATTAATTTTGCATTAGCTTGCCAGTAGTAATTACTGAAAGGATGATGAACTAACAATTTTGCTTTGGTTTTGGTGCTACACAAAATAAAATTATAGCATTGCTCATATATTAATAATAATACAAAACTTAATACATAACTTGAAACAGCTACAGTCCCTTACAACACAGATGAAGGAAGGAAACTCTGAGGCTAAAAAGGCAGTGTTTTGCCAGAGCACACAGAACACAGGGATGGGAATTACTCATTGCCATTATAACATTACCAGTGGATGTTCCCAGGAAGAAACATCCAACTTCATTAAAAAAAAATGGTTACCATGAGCTGCCCAAATCATCTCAAGCATTTCGCATATCAGGTAAAATTATCTCACAATTTTTGTAGTGTCTCACTTCAAAATGCACCTAACATGTATAACACAGTCACACTCTTCAGGAATTAATGTTACTGGATCTGTTCAAATATACAGACTATGTATATCGATTTAGTATTTTGTATTACTTCCCATTATGATGTACACACCATGCTCATTTGAAATCATGAGCAGATCATCACCATCATGGAATAATAAAAGCAGTTACTTTTGAAATTACACACTGGATTTTGTAGGTGAAGAAAAGCAACTTAACCAATATCCTTCCTGGTAAAAGGACACTTGCACTTGGCAGTGTTAAGAACTAGCCCCTTTCTTTTACTAATGGAACAATCAATACAGTGTATTTTATTTTCAACGTGAACGCTAGAAATGTTAAATAAATTATTTTATATGTTTTGTTATTAATAGAGACAAATTTGTTGGGCAAACAAGCATGCATTATTTATGCTAACGTGTTTAAAACTTCGCATGCTACTTCTCTTCAGCAATACTCTGCAAATTTAGGTGCGTACACGATTATGTTTTTCTGCTGACATTACTTAAATTAATTTGTGTCATAACCAGAAACAGAGTGAGTTCAGTTCAACTTTTATTTACATGAGGCAACCTTCTTGCTTTCATTTTGCATAAGCCACAGAGCAGAACCTTCTCAGCTTCCTTCCTCTTCACATTTTTCCTCTATCTGGGGAAAAATCAGTTACCAGCAAGTTCCAAAACTGAATCTATTTAAATAGGTCCAGGTACCATAACTCATACAAAGCCTCTAAAGCCAAAACCCTTGAACATCCTGCACTCCAAACACTTCTGACAACCAAGTGTATTTGTCCCCACTTGTTCCTCTGGGCACTTTTTTCCTTTGTAAATACACTTGCAACACTTCTAAGGTCAAGGATGCTTAACGAATTGTTTTTCCCTCCAACCTCTCCACATCCTTTACACCTTTTTACAAAGTCAAGCTTTCATTGTGTCTACCACACCTTCTTGCCCATTGTCCTATCAAATAATTTTTTTAGATGTGGTACTTTACTCCTGAAAGCAAGCTTTTCTTATTGTTAATGTGAATACTCATGATTGAGTCTGTTGCTTGTATTTCGTTTTATTAAGTGATCTTGCAATAGAATGGAAGTTCTAGATATTTCTAAAAATCATCAGGAACATTAAAAGCTTCAGCTTTTTACAGGCTTAAAAGATTGACAGTGTTCCTTTAAACAGATGTCTTGTAGACTGGGTATCTGGTAACTGATTCAAACTAATTTAAAACAGCTGAAATTCCACATGATAACTAAGTACTTTATGACACTGGCATCAATTTACTATGTGAAATACAATGCACTAGCACAAATACAGTTTATCAAGCTACATCCCAATACTGCAAAGTCCACACTGTTGAAAATCAAGCACATATGAGGAATTCCATGATCATGACCCCATGTAGCATGGTCCATGGAAGGACACACAACAACATGTATTTTACAACATAAGCAAACATGCAGAGAAGCAATGGTATTTTGCTGGTTTTTAACACTAAACCTCATCCCAAATTATACTGGATTTCTGTAACAAAGTGCTAAAAAATTGAATCAACTTCTTGGAATTCTCATCTACTGTGTTAACAACCAGAAAACATTGCTTGTCATCTTATAAACTTCCACATTGCTTCAGTAGCCACACACTGAATAAAGGAAAACAACCAGGGATTTGCATCAAATTCAGGCAGAAAAAAAACCATTTTTTTCAAATCATTCCTAAATGTAGCAATACGATATACAACAGTTTTATAACGACATTTTGCAGACAAAAGAAAGGTAAAGGCAAATTTATTCCATAAAACAGAACAATCTCAACATAAATTTTCAATGCAGGTATTTTGGATTCTCGGTAGACAATGGGAATCCAAACCTTATCACGGAAAAAAGGGCTACTTTGCCAATGCTTTGCACTATTAGTTTTAAAAGCAGATAGGGGCCAGAAGAAAGTTTTCTACAATTTGTTACAAAATGAGTAGGCTCTTATCCTTTTCTAAAAATAGCACATACAAAAAAAAAAAAGCTAGAAAAAACTCTAACGCTTATTTTTTCATGGAGTCATGGCTGCAGATCAGATTTGACTCAGCAACATTAGACATGGTATAATTTCCAGCCCTCCTCTCATTCACATTTTCAGCCAGCTCCTTCAAATAAAATCCATAAGGAATACATGTCTGCCCTAAACACATCTGACAATGCTCCACAGCAGCGTGTGAGGATAAAATTGTTACATGCCTGTAAGTGGGGTGGAAGCCGGGGTTATTGATGGCCCTGTGCCCACCGCTCTTTTCTTCCCAACACCGCATAAACAGATTGTCACCCCACGTGGATCTCAAGCTGAATGGGATAAGGAAGGCTACTAAAGGCAAGGCAAAGAGCCTTTTTGCAGCAATTTCAGCAGCTGGCTATAGAAAGCCCGGCTGAGAATGCACTAGCAGCATTTTCATAAGCAAATTTCATAAGTCTGTTAACTAATTCAAATCTACAGAGATTCACACAGAGTAAAACGCCACACACCATCTTGCTGTTCAGGGCTATCTGCAGGTATATATATATGTATAGGTATATATATCTGCAGGTATATATAATGCTTCAGCATTACTCTTACAGGCCTCGCTGCATCTCTTTAAATATACCCCAGTAACATTTGATACTTTGCCTTTAGCAAAGTAAAGGCTACAGTACAGACTAGTAAAAGCCCACATTCTTAGTTTACATACCAAGTCTAGAAACACACAGACTATCCCAAACCAGAGAGTTACAAATCCCTATTTGTAATCTCTATGCCACTAAAGAACAGTGCCTTATTTTGGACAATGTGATTTTTTCGTTATGAGCTTGTGTCAATTTACACCAAATATTCCATACCCTGTACACAGAATAACCAGCTCAACAACACTCAGACTGAGCATGACTACTTCTTCATAGATGCACTGAAGCAGCCACAAAGTTTACTGGAAGCAAGATATTACAAGAAAGTCTATCCTTTTTTAACATCATTCCACAGATGACAATTCCCTTTTAAAGTATTAAAAAAAATAAAATTAAATTTAAAAAAACTCAAACACCAGTCTAAAGCAGAAGTAATGCCACGTAGCTTCTCAGGAGGATGGGTCCACACTTGTTTCAGTCAAGTAATTCTAAACAAAGGCTTTACACCGAAAATCTGATGTAGCCTTAAGTATAGGTACACACACAATGAAAATGCACATTCAGGAGTTCAAATCCTATTTCTGCTATTAAGTAAGGAGGCATTAACACTAATCTAGTTAAAGATGTTTCTCACACGTGAGAAGCACAAGAAAATATTTTCTAGATTCAAGTGAGAGCAGCTCAAACTTATCAGCTTTGGGTTTTTCTCTGAAAAATAACTGATCCATTTTACCAAACTATAAAGGTGGTAAAAAAGGATGTACTTTTATCTGTGTGATAAAACACATTCATTTTATTTCCATATACAACCAAGTTTCTATTTTCATAACCCTAGAAATCACCAACACTTGTTCCAAAAGTAACATGTCTAAGTATGACACTCAACATTAGATTTCACTTCACATGATCTTTCAAACATTAGGGTACTTTATAAAATACTACAAAGTCTTTCAAATTCCTATCATAATTTGAGAAGTACATTATCTCTCTTAAACACAGTGTTTCAGTAACCACAGGTTACTTAGGATCATGCCACTGAAAAACTGGGGAGCACTGATCTGAAGGTAAAGAACTGGGTTCCCAAAAAAAGTGTACTAACCATCTTGAAGAAAGAGAACATTTCAGCCCAGAAATCACTTGTCTATGATACTAGAAATATACTGAAGTTTGAACTCTCTATGTTTCAGATAAAGTAATTTATCAACGTGACACAGGAGGAACTTTTAAAATAAACACATTTCCTGATGAAAAAGTGTCGGGAGAATTGACCAAAGCGATGTTTGAAGAAAGGGAGAATTTTTAACCTAAAAAAAATTAAGTAGTTTCAATTTGTTTTCAGCTCTATCATAAGAGATTTCTAAGCACAAAAGTGGGGACATTGAACAATTTGATAATACACATTCTTATCAAGCATTGCATCTGATGGATGCTCAGTATTTATTTTGGCATTGACAAGTGTAACTGCAAATGCCACTTAATTTTAAAAGATCCCACTCGGATCTTCAGATCACTTTGAGTACTTTTGAGGTCTGATATCCAATTTTGTTTGGTTTGGTACTATTTCAAGATACTTGACTCATTTGGGCACCTTCTTCTCCCTAGCTTGGCAAAGCTGTGTTTCAGATAATGGCCATTTAGACAAACTTTGCCTACAAAATTTAGCCTCTTTATACTGAGTCAGTAGAAAGCATCAGAATGGAAGACAAGCAAGAAACACCACGGCAAAGCCTTTTTTAGCTTCTTTACTGCTCATCCTGTCACACTTCACTTCCCCCTTTTACTGACATACAGGTACTAAATGTTGACAGGGGGACAATTTTTTAAGTCAAAATCAAAGATTAAGTCCTCTGTGTCATGAAGGAGATACTTGAGTAAAGTGTCTGCCAGACACTGAATATTTGATATACACCCTTTGTTTATAGTTCTCATTTCCTGCACATCATAGCGTGTCAAAGCAAGGTCAATCAAGACAAGCAAGAGACATTGTGCTGTCAGTAAATTCCACCCTTACATAAGTATTTTTATATCACAATGAGATTGCTGAACTATCAAAGCAAAGGCTAGAAGGCAATTTTAGTCATCATGTTGCATCAGTAATATGGTATCACACGGCAAACCCACAAGTAAATTGTTAGTGGACCATACACAGTAAGTTACAATACCTGAGGTTTAGTGCATTCCTGTGAGCCAAAATGAAATGAATGCCATATAGGAGGAAAGGAAAAGATGAACATTATCAGACATGCCATAGTACATTCCACCACTATGAAGATAATGTTAAAATCATGTTAATGAGGGTCCACTGTCCCATACAAGTTGGCTCTGCTGCAGAAAGCCATGCTGCAACTGAGAGCACTGCATTTAATTTTTAGTTCTTGAAAAGCACACCATGCATCTGCATTTCATCTCTACATTTTGCTCTATGCTTTTACGATACAGAAAAGTTTCTTCAGAAAATACTGTTTGAACCTTCTGAAGAAAAGCATTCAGACACTACTGCAAACAAAGCATAATTATTTATACACAACCAAAATAATAATTCTACATGCTAACTTCCATGAATTTAGGGTAAAACAGAATATAAGAAAATTACATATTGTGAATTTTTCAAGGATGCTATCAAAGCAGCTTTATTACTTTAAGTCTCATATACGTAACACCTAAACTAGAACGCATGCACATGGAAGAGCAAACTTGAAAAAAATTATATCATATTAAACCTTTTTAATTTAATTTAGCGCTTCCATCTTTTTTTTTATCAAAAAATAAAAAGTAGAAACAAAGACAACACCCTGACAGATGCTGACCAAAGAATGGATGGGCAACAAGTCCACAAGATATGTGCTATAATGTCTTGAATTCCTATGTGTTTCCAAAAAAACCTGCTTTTTTCAGACAATTTTTCAAGAAAATAAGACCAATAAAATGAGGTCAAAGGACATAAAATAGGAAGGGCGAAAAGACAACAGAGCCTGTAACACATATGGTTAAAGCAATAGAAATAACATTGCTAGTAGAAGTGAATGAGAGAATAATGTCTACAAGATCACCAAATACTGTAAAAATATGAAGGAAATGGACCAGCATGAAGAGTCTTAACTACATTTTGAAACTCATTTGAGCTTATTTGACTCTATTGGCCTTGAAAAAATAATAAAGCCAGTCATATGCATTATATTACACTTTGAAAAGCAACATTTGACTGTAATTATTGTAAATTTTACAGTTTATTTGGCAATCTCTTCCATCTTAATTTGAAATCTCACTTGCAATGGACTTCCCAGCACATACACAAAACCATAATGAACTTGCACAACAGAATAGCACAGGATGGACTTTTGCTTTTAGTACCAGTTAAGCTTACAAAAACTCTTCAGGCACACCTAAAGTGAAATTTATACAACAGGCAAGGACCTACAAATGCAAATGGCACTATGTAATCTAAATATTGCTCCTCTAGAGTCAGGTACAAATCACACTACCACTCTTTGCTAAGCACAACGCACACATCTAAATAATATGAACGAAAGCAATCCTTTCTGTAATTCCTACGAAGTACAATACCACTTTTTTTTTTTTTTTTTTCAAAAACAGGCCAGTAAAATGTTTTATCTTCAAACCAAGTGAACTGGCTCAATTCACCTTAAATTTAGAGGCAATTAAAGCTGCACTGAAAATTAAACCATTAAAAGCTGTTGTATAAACAAAACCAAACTGTTGGCATAAAATGTAATTATTCAAGTCATGAGGAAAAGCCTGTATAATTAACAGATGTAATCAAACATCTACACCACTTATAGACACACATTGAATATACAGTGAACTGGCAAACAAGTCAAGGAATAAGGGTAAGGAAGGAAAAACTGACAAAGCTAAGAACTGCATTATACCAGAGATGGCATTTTCCAAACACTAAAGCTCTCATCCTGCAAATTTATATGTATATGGCTTACACTGCACAAAATTCAGCCCATGGAACTCAATGAGATTAAACATGCACAAAGTCATTTATGCCCATGCTTTTATGGTTCTACCAGATTTAGGGCTTAAACAAATAAATGAGAGCCAAAGACAAACAGCTTTTCCAGTATTTTGCTCACTGTTCTAATCAATACAAAACAAACATACTAATCTAATAGAGCTTTTTTCTGTTTAAAAGCTATATAAAATATTTGGAGGAATAAGTCCTAATTATTAGTTTATTTGCAACTCAAGAGAAAGTCTGGAAACATATATAGATTCCTTCTCTCACCCCAAAAGCAATCAAGTAAAAAGACCAGATGATTTCCTCCATGATGGGCCAACTATATAGCTCACTAAAATCCAAGTATTAAGAGCAAATACCAGAAGTTGTTAATTTAAATCATACATTTCAGTTCTCGATTCCAAAAAGAAATGACAGATTTAACCCAATTTGGTGTACTGCAATGCAGCACAGCCCTTTTCAGGCAACACCTGTTATCACACATGTGAATGAGTGCTTCACTAACTGACCTTTTAACACAGGACACTAAACTAATTCCACTATGACTTAATAGAAAAGGAAACGAGAACAGAACTTCCTTAACAATTTCCCATAATGATTGGAACATTAAAAAGTTGTACATGACATTCACAGTCATAAGAAACATACTTTCAACTCTGAACTAAGATGCAAGCTGCACACATGTTCACGTACTGATGGAGCCACATTCACAGTTATTTTGAAGGGAAACCTCCTCACAGAAGCACACTTGAAAGATATCAGTGAGTTCAGCCATTTTGCTCTGTTATTTTCAGTTTTCCTGCTTACGTTTCTTTGTGAACCATAAATACAGACAGCTTACCGTATGGTAGCCTCTAGGTAGAGGTGGCTTCCCCACAGGATAAGGGTCAACAGTATCAATAATTGTTTGTCGCTCCCCTTTCTGGTTGATTTTCCTGAACCTTCTTCGAGATTGCCTGTGAGATGCTTGACGCTGGAAATATTCCTCATTTTCTTCCATGTAATCAACCTACAACAGATGCAAGAGAGTGTGTCTTTCCCCGCAAGAGAGAAAAGTGTTCCTTCTTGTTTGAAACGGAAGAAATCCTATTTTCAAAAAACAGCAGCCAGCTTTGAGCTTCCTGCATTTTCAGCACTAAGTGTGAAATCACTACTAAAAAAAAATACAACATTAGTATGAAAAGGATCACTGCATATGACCACTTTCCAAAAATGACAGAAGAAAAATTCTTGCCTCCTCACCCCTTTCTTACGCTTGCACAAATACAAAAATTTCACCAATCGATACATTACAGAAAGAAAACAGGTACAAGAGAACACTTGGCTGTTTCCCTTTTCACATCTATTCAGCACCTTCCCTAACCAATCTATGGCAAAGATTTCACTCTTCAGGCAGGACTGGTTTTATTATTTCAAGTATTTTGAAGGCATAAAGGGATTTCTAACAGACTGGATTTATGTGTAAAAAAAACACTTCATAAAAAGAACAGGGAGAATAAAAAATACCTATTAGGTATATCCTAGTATAAAATCAATCTTCTCAGTTTCACTGTCTACAGAGTCTGAAGACTACTTTACTAAACAACAATAGTCTGCCATGAAAATATTTGAATCACTAATTCTGGTTTTCCCAGAAGAGAATGATCTTTTTGCAGTAATTCAGCAGAAAATCAACATCTCTCCTGTGTTCACCCTACTAATAGAAACCTTACTCAAGTTATTTGAGACTAAAAAGGAAATGAAGAAAAAATCACAGCTTCCAGCATTGGCTATATAGGAGGATTCATTAATTCCTGTTATTCAATTCCGCCCCTCAGAATGTGAGATGAGGCACCTCGCGAGTTCCCTGCATATTTTTCAACAAGGAGATGTTAGACCAAATACTCCTATGTATTTCTGTGTCAGAAGTGCCCCACATCAGCCAGCCCATGTGACTAAGCACAGCTTTCAGGGCACTAACTCAAACGGATGAGCACAGCCCCTGGTTCACCAGCAGAGCAGGCAGTGCTTACCCTCTCTGCAGGGAGTATCCATTTCACATCTGACACCTTCACACTCACACCTTGCTACACCTCTTGTGTGCCCAAACAACTCTGGGGATTGGATTCTTTCTATTCAAAGTACAATTATTCCTTGGAAAGCCTGAGTTAAGCGTTCAATTTCATCTTCCCAAAACTGCAGAGGTTACATTTTTTGGCAAACACGCGCCTCTGACCGAACATTATCCATCAGTCAAAAAAATTTCTTGTTGTTTAGTCATCTCCTTTCCAAATGCCTATCTTTATACCACTCTTCCTTAAAGCTTAATAAGGAATGCATGTGAAACAGACAGACATTCACACTTGTGAATGAGCTGCAACCAGTGAAATTGTACACTTCTGGGACAACAAACTGGGACAAAAAAAACAAAACCTGCGACAACAGTTTCCCAAATGGTCAGATTCGAGTTACACAAACTGCTAATAAACAAGTACAATCCTAAAGTAATACCACGTTTTCCCAAGCTTCCACAAGCTTTACAGAAACTGTTACTTTTTAGGAAAAAAATGGTTAGTGTCACAGTCTATAGTTAAGCTATGTATATGGCTTAGATAACTGCCATGCCTGTATTATGAACTGACCTGTATCTCCGTGACAGAGAGAAAAAAAGAATTAGCCCATTGATTCTGCATTTGTTCAGATGATGCACCCTGAGGTGACAACTAAAACTTTTAAGCTCGTGAACCTTCCAAGACAATGTTCTGCCACTGGACTACAGCAGATGCTGCTAACAAAATACCCTCACCTTCACCCAGGAAGGTTGGTAGAATTTAAAAAGATTCCAATTTATTCTTAAAAACCTGAGACGGTTGAAATTAAATTCAATTCAAACATTAATTACTTAAACTAATCTGAGATTAATACTTGAAAGCATCTATGTTTACCAATAATAATAAAGCTGCTGCTTCTTCAAAAAAAAACCCCTACAAACTATTCCGCTAGCACAAGAAAACTTTAATTTTACAAGAAATCTGAAAAAGTAAATGTAACAACAATATAGATTACAGGCATGCCGTATTTATTAAAAGATCATGTGGAAACAAGAAAATCCTAAGTCCTGTTGGAAGCTGAAGTGTTACCAAAGCTGGTCTGTAAAATTTGAAAGCAACTGAATGAAAATATTCTTACCACAATCATTTCAGATGGCTCTAAAACAATGCATTCACATCCACGTCTGAAGCTGCCGGCAGAACGCTTGCCAAAACTGAAAAACAAAAATATTACAGTTAGAAAAGAAATCAGAGCTGTAACAGAATTCATAAGCATATTTACATCTTATCTAGATATAGTAAAGCAGAGAAAAAACATACATACCTGCGCACAATACAAGTTTCATTCATATGTCCTTTGACAGCTAACTGAGACCCAAGGACACTGAGAGCTGTCTATTTTGTATTTATATAGTTCCCTAAGAGTTTGCTAAATAAGTCTATTAACACCAAAACAAGTGTCGATCAAGAGCTGTCTACTGAAGAGGCACGGTTGATTCTGAACTGCATTAAGAGAGTTTGATCCAGTGTCTTCTGGCATTACAGTATTAAGTTACCTAAGCTATCTGCATTTCTTTAACAAACGCTAACTGGGATACCAAAGAAAGAATTAAAAGGCTCCAACTTCAATTAGCTCTTTTCTACTTAAAATGAATTAACAAAATAAGGAAGTTAAGTGTATTCCCAAATGAAATAGGTGAGGACAAAAAGTTGTTCTGCCCTTTCATGAGACATTGTCATCATAGTGCAATAATTAAATATGATACTATTTTGTTCCCTGCAAGAAAAAAACTGAAAGGTTTTTTATTTTGGTTTCTGGAGTGCTCTGCCTGTATTAAATGAATCTGTGCACCTGCAGGGTTCACTGCAAAGAATCCTCAAAGTGCAGATGTAAAGGTGGAGAGCAGAGAACCAGCACATGATTCAGTGAAATCCATGACCTTTACAGTTGGATCCCTGATCACACACCATCGGAGTGGAAGCAAGGCAGCCAGCTACAGTTTGTTTGTTTGTTTCGCGGGGTTTGATTCTTCCTCTGGGTAAGAGTGGCAAACCTTTCCCACTGCAGACTGGAGAGCAGGACAGACACCAAAATGACTGCAACTTCAGGACCCCTCTTCAAGTTTGCTGTAACCAATCCACCCTAAAATAGCTGAGAGCCAGTATAACTATTTGGCCTTTCTCTTTCTTCCACTTGGCACTGTGCAACAGACATGGGAAACCTTCCTGTCTGAAGTCCCCAGGGCAACATCTTGAAAAGCAAACCAAAATCAACAAAACTGTGACATCTGAATTTTAACCAATACTGGCATGTGGTAACACACCGAAGGTACGGTGTTTGTAAAAGATAACTGTTTTAAGCTTTATTTCCTAACTCACAAACTGCAGCTCCCACATCATTCAGAACAGTCTATCTAGCCAGTTCATATCTATGCTCCTGTCCCGCCTGGCGATTAGCAGAAATGAACAATTTAACTGCTACCCCAAAGGCTAATCTCTTGACAACAGCACATTTATAGGCTCAAAAAGAAGGCAGTCAGATATTGAAAAGAAATGCCAGCTGTGCTTATTCATCAAAATAATAATCTCATTTAATGGTACATGGGGCTTTTACAATAGAAAAAATTTTCCAGAATACTAGGCCTCTTGAAAAGAAATATTCAATAAAGACGTCTCTGGAAAAAATGCTTATTTTCCTAGAGGCAAACACATGCTTCATCCTACAGTCCAGCAACAAAATATGAGGTTCTTTATTCTACAGTACCATCTTGAATTTTATGCAATTTCAACTACTCTTAAAGACACCAGAAAATGCAGCCATTATACTGTTTCATTAAACTGCTGTAGACGTGTCAAAACTTATTTTCTCAGCCAGTAGCCTGATTCATATCATAGTTTTTCCTTAGAAACAGAAAGGAAGAGTAAAGAAACGGGAAAGTAAATCAACTCATTGACTGAAAAACAAAAAATGGTGATTAAAAAGTCAGCTTATTTGATATTGTAGTTGGAAGCGCACAGAAATATTCTCTTTCCACTTAGAAAACATATATTGATGTATTTTTTGCCAACCCATTTCTGTAGCCTCAGAGCAGGCACTCATTTCAACAGAAAATGCATACACACTTTTCCACTCCACCTTTCTTCCTCCGCTATTGCTGTCTGTAAGTATCAACTTTAAACTTCTGTCTGTTGTTAATCACTGCTGACATGCAAAAGTTTCAAGCTTTAGCAAGCACAGTGAAAACAAAAACCTGTGGTTTGGATGTGCTTTTCTATTCTTGAATAACTTGTTTAGATATCATCTTTTAGCATCAGAGAATAGGCAGTCAACATATTAAGATAGAAGGCATGAATTCAGTTACTATAAAGAAATATCTCGATTTCTACCCCCAAGTAACACACTGGTTCTCATGGCAAATAACTACACCACTCCTGGACTATTCAGACTCTTATGACAGCATGAAATTTATCAGATCAGACAGTGCATCACATGTATATATTATCTTTGATCAAAGATCACAAGGCACTTCAGGCTGCAAACTGTCTAAACTTTGTGAAGTGTTGTAAGAAAGAACACGAGTAAATGAAGGCATAAGAAAGTTAAATGACCTTTCAAGCATTGCAGTTCTTAGATGGCCACACCAGCTAAACCTCCTGACTTCCAATCTCTGCTGAAAATTCATCACCAGTGAGGAATTCACATAATGAGTGAAAATTAGGGAGTTCTCTTATTACTGTCCACTATATCTGAGCACTTCAGAATCGTCTATCTCTGACTGAGGTAGAACATCTATCACAGCAGTGCATACAACCACTTGCAGAACCATACTCGAACACAGGTTTTCATTTGATGTGCAGCTCTCAGAAAAAACTGGCATCTTAGGGCATTGCCAATCCTGCTGTTTCGATTCATAAGACTGACATCAAAGTCAGTAAGTTGTACCTGAATTAATTTATCAGTTTCCCACAAGAGCAAAACTAAAAGACGAATAGAAACGTACCTCAATGACACTCTCCTCTAAAATGCCTAGCTGCAGTAACTAGCCACTCAGTAGAGGAAGCCATCAAACAAACTCAATTTGATTGAAAACATGTTATTTGAAACATTAGCAGCAATAAGAAGCAGCAAATACCCAACACATGATACAGTCTGTTTACTGAGCTGATAAAAAAGGTCCAAAATGTAAAAACCTTTTATAAAATTATTCATTATAACAATGTGAAGCACTGGAACAGGTTACCCAGAGAAGCTGTGGATGCCCCATGCCTGGAATTGTTCAAGACCAGGTTGGAAAGGGCTCTTGAGCAACCTGGTCCAGTGAAAGGTGACCCTGCCCATGGCAGGGGATTTAGAATTATCTCATCTTTCCGGTCCCTTCCAACTCAAGCCATTCTGTGATTCTCTGAAATACCAGCAGAAGAACTTCATACAAGGGACCACATGCAGGCATGTAAGCTGGCTTGTGGGATGTTAGGTATCACACAGAAACAGTACCAAGCAAATAAAGTTTCTGTGGAAGGGTTGATAGATTATCTTCTTAATATCAACTCTATTTCAGTTACTTTGACTAAACAATATCCTTCACAAAATTCTGATGCCAGATTTTCCATAAAAAGTGAGTTTGATTACCCAGATTTCTCACAAAATAGTCAACGTGAGTACTGGCTAAAGTACAACATGGAGAGCCTTTATTAACAGGTTCCAACAGATCAGGGATTTGGCAAATTTACTTCTTTCCTTATTGTAGGGTGAGATAAACCTGTGCATACAGAGAGTTTAAGCTTAAACCCCATTTTTGTTTTTAAAATGCAGTAGAGAATTTTACATGATATACACTTCACATTTGGTTGGATCATACCATCCCTTAATCATTTAAATCAAAATTGTCTATTACATCTTCATAATTTCAACTCCTAAATATAGCTTGTTTGCAACCACTAAGTCAGTGTTACACCTGAAAGAATCACAGATTTGCAACTATTTTATCTCAGTTGGTGATGTGCATAAGAGAATTTCACCAAAGGAAGATAAGGCAGTTTAAGGTATCTTTGCAATTGCAGCTGTCAATATGGGATGCAGAGGTTATAACACTAATTTAGATAGCCAGAAGGGTTGCCTGGTCAGGATATTGCTGCCTCACCTAAATTCCCCAGAGAACTTTGTTTTGCAGCAGCTTTTCCAACACTCTTCTTCCCTGCTTCCACATAAGTTCTGACTTGAAGCTCCCCAAGTATTAGGTTTCACAGATGCTCCCCTCATTACCTGTTCTAGAGATAATTTCACTTTTGGAGTCCTTTCCTATAACAGTACTTGTATTACCATAGGGATACTGAATGTATGATGTGAATATAAACCTACTTTAATTAAAAAAAAAAAAAAAAAGAAAAAACCACCACCAACAACCCCCCAAAACAAACAAACAAACAAACAGAAATCAAAAAAATTTTAAAACAAACAAAACCAACCAAAATCACAAAAAACCCAAACCAAAACCAAAAACCCCAAACACAAACAACAACCTAAAGATATACAAAACAACATTATTTGCATGATTCCACTTTACAGTGGACAGCCAGGTATTTTCCCCAAGAAATTTCTCCCTACCTACACTATTCCTTTAAACAATTGACAGAAGTCTAATTTACCACTTGACTATTCAACAGCATTATTTCCAAAAAAAGTCATATGCATTTAAGAAAAAATTCTCACTATGTATTAAAAACAGTTATTTTAACCCATGTAAGTAGCTTACAATTTCATTCGCATTTTAATGCATTCTTAAATTGAATTTACACTGATCAGAGATGACAGTTCCCTTATCCATAAGTGTATCTTACTACATACATTTCTCAGCTTACAACTTGTTACACTGAAAACATACATAGCTGGCTAAAGAACAGAGGTATCAGTTTTCAGGTTTCATGCTTGTTAACAGAAGACAAGTTTAAATTGAAAATTAAGGGTTTCCATGTTTCCCAAGTTTGCACTCAGTTTTCATTAAAAATATGAAACTACAGTAGTTTAAATATGCCTGTGGCTAACAAACAACAATATAATAGTTTAGGACCACTGTCTGCATTGATTCCCTTTCTAATAGATTTACTAATAAAACAAAACAACAAAGTACTTCAATTAAATGAAACATCTAAAGCCACAAGCAACACATGAATTTTTATAAGCACTTACACATAGAGACAGCCAGAAACTTGCAGGTATTAAGGGGACTTGCTCTACTCTTTCTCTTATCATCATGACACTGGAGGACAAGGCAGTTTTCTCCAGAAACGACCCATCCATTTCCCCAGGTCCCCAGACATCCTCAAACACGCACACACAGATGCTCTTTTCAAAGCTGGCAGGAGAGGCAGCAGCTACTGAAGAAGGAATGTTTCTCTATCAGCATTCAGCCCTGTCCCCTCACCCTGGGCCTCCACATTCCTGTTTTCACGTCAACCCAGCTCCCAAATGGAAAGTTATTTCTCAGCACTGGAATGTAAATGCATTCATCAAAAGTGATGCAGAATCTGAAGGAAACCTCACAACACCAAGAAAAGGGTTTGCAGTGTTAAGCCCTTTTCTTTTTTCCTCTTCAAAATCAAAGATCATTCACTTAGAAATCTCAGTTTCACTAATGACAATTATTTAGGAAAAAGGACAGACAAAAATTTTGGGTTTCCTCTACAATATAATCTTAACTTTCATTTCTGATATTCCCTACATTACATTGGCTTAAGGTTTTAGTAAAACTATTTCTCACAAAGAAAGCTCCAGAACGTATGGTCATCTCTATGGTGCACATTCTTCAGCAAATAATGCTGTCATAGTTTCATGTTTATGTAATTGCAATAGTTTGAAAAAAGTTGCTGGTTGAGAATAAAATCTATTTAATTGAATCAAAAAGAATATTCTATTTAGACAAGTTGTAATAAAAGGAAAAATAGAACCAGCAAATTTTCTTGTTTCTCAAGTTCTTAGAATCTTATAGGGTATATGTATGCAAGGAAATAAGTGCCATACAGATTTTGATTTTTTTAATAACAAAATTTACAATATCATTAAAGTAGAAATGTAATGCATAAATATTGAAATATTTTATGCCAAAAGCCTAGAAATCAAGATATTCAAAAACTTTCTTTGTTCTGAAGTTTGCAAACGAGAGGTACAATGGGTTTAAGATCTCTGATGTGCAGTATTTGACACTGTAGAACATCTAAATAAACATGGAGATTAAAGTAAACATTATCCTTCTCCCACCTTCACTGCAACCAATCCTTATCTGTTCAAGAGTGTACATGAATAAATTTGTAAGCACAAGGCTATGCATCGTTCAGTTTAGTTCCTCAAGCTTTTAATATATTCACGATAAAAATGGATCTTAAGTTACATAAACCCAATACTTCAAAGTGCTTTTTGTGAAATTTACATTGCTGCAATTGACATCTACATTTAGGAGAATCATAGAAAACTACCAAAATGAAATACAGAGGTATAGCATGAAGCATATTTAGAATACGAAGTTATGTAAGTCAGAGTGTCTTCATTTGCTCTTAGGTAGCCCTCACCCTGAAAATGCTATTATTACCACCACCATTTACATTCAAGTGCTATCCAGTGCATTTCCAATCTTCCCTCTATCCTCCAGTTCTCAATATCAGAGCAGAGAGGAGTCCCCATCCCATTGGATGGGCCATGTGCTGCACGACCCACCTTCACAGGCCACTTCTTCCTCACAGCAGGGCAGTAAGGAAGTTCCTCACAACATGACTGAGGAGGTCATGGCAGGCAGGCACCTGCTTTCAATCACTGCATCCATTATTATCTGATGATACAGAAACAAACAGGCGCAGAATGTCTGGTCTCCAAAAAATCCCAAAATCAAATCTTGATGTAATAATCAACATTCAGCTAGTAACAACATCAACATGTTAGTTAGTTATATTTAGTTGTAAAGCCAACCAGTCACACTGAATTCCTTGACGAAATATAGAGCAGTAGTAAGTAGATGTCCAGATGGGAAACAAAATGGGGACTATTTTCTATCTGCCATTTAGAGAGATAGTAAGGGATTCAGTCAAGTTTCTCCTCATGCATCTTTTCCATTAAGAACCACCATATTTCATTTTGCTATGTCCAGATTAGAATGAAAAGCATCAGTCCCTCTACATGGTTTATTCTAGCCAAGCTAAGTTTAGCTGGCTTTCACATCAGCGCGCTCTGAAACCCAGACCTCCACCTCACTCATCCTTGCCAAGCAAAAGAAGAAAGTTACAATTAAGAAGCTCATGTACAAGCACAGGCCATTCCCAGGGGAACGCTTAAGTGCTCTGATGAAAACTAAATTTGGCGTGGCCATTTTCTGACCCCTCAGAAAAAAAAGACAGAGCCCCTCATGCATGCAGAGCCACTCTAACGTGAGCAGCGCTCCACTGGGATGATGCAAGCAGGGAAGGCAGCAGCAGCTTTCCCCACACTTAGAGCTGCTCACTGGAAACTATGAAAGAAAGCGTTTGTCAGCTAAAAGACAGGGCATCGTTATACAAAACATCAAATTATCTGATAATATAGGCTGGATTCTTTGATTCTCATTTGAATTAGTTCCTGTCTTTTAGGAAAACCAAGTAAAGACGCAAGGGAAACTCAAGCTGCTTTTGACTTGTAATAACTATGCTTTTGAATTAAAATGTAGTGGTCATCTGCATATCAAAATAATAACTAGATTAGCCTTTTTTTTTTCTTTTAACTTATTTAATTCCTACAATGTTATTCTATTTATAGCTTTTTTTTTTTTCCAGCAAAAGCAAGTAGCTACTTTATAGAAATGCTTTTCAGTTGAAACGAAAATTGAGATGCTGGCAAGCTGAAGAGGCATTTGCAGAACTGTCACTACTTGCAAATCCCGGAGACATGAGCTCACTGCATACCATGGATAAGGATGATTAGGCTTATCCAATGTCATATGATAGCTTAGATGTTTACAGTCTCAGATACAACAGCTCATGTGTCAGGGAAGGGACTCACTTGTGATATCACAGCCAAGTACACGCCACTTAATAATACCTGGGAGGAGTGTTTCACAAGACAAAAAGGCTTCAGACATCACTGCAGCTCCTTGCTTGACTTGGGACCCAAACCACCCGCTGCCTGTGTGGGAAGTGGAATCATGGTGCCAAGGATAATAACTCTGCTGCTGCAGCAGGAGGGTGCAAAGAACCCAGCAAGCCAGACAGAGAGAATGCCTGATGACTAACCAGACCATATTAAAATTATAGAATAAGCATATTTATAGTAAATTAATGCTTTAAATAATTCCTACTAAAAAATGTGTGGAAGTTAAACTCCAGCTGAAAACTTTAGTAAACCTCTTCAGTATTTTGAACACTTTAGTTAGCATCCTTACAGATGACAGACTATAGTGCTTTATCTACGTAATACTCCTAGGGATTTAATTCTTATGCAAATGCAACCCAGATCAGAGGTTGCATTAATCTGCTAATTTATAGCTGACTACTGAAAGCACTTCAAAAGAAGTTCCTGAAAACCCACAGCGAATAATTTGAAATTAGCTAGATTCTGGAGGTTTGCTTCCATAGAAATTTTCCTCAGTCAACCCAGAAACATAGGCTTTATGATCTAAACACAGTTTTCCTTTTAGAACAGAGTACTGTTTCAAAAAGCGAGGTTAATTTTAAAATTTTACCTGGTTACAAGAGTGAATATGGCAGCAAGTTTGACTAGTTTAGGTAGAAAAATTAAATAATTGTGTAAATTTTCCCATTTGTTGCTTTTCACTTTATCTTTTCATAATGTAACATCAAAACTAAAACATTAAGCTGAAAAATGGTTTAAAATCCCGTCTGAAAAAGCACTTTTAAGAATAACAAACTGGTTTGCAATTTTACTGTAAAAAGGGTAGATGCTCAGGGCTTTATAGCAGCAGGTGATCCTGAATATTTTTCAGACAAGAATACCACTTAGTGTTCCTTTACGACCCTTTTATATATGCTACACAAAAAGAAACATTTTGATGGCATTTTTCTGTTGAATTCAAGATCTATGTTTATTGACTAAATATACAATAATATAAACAGAACTGGATCCTACCAGCAGAGGTAACAACAAATTGAGCTTGTTACAGCAGTTCAGCTTTGCAACATCTCTAGTACAGAAGGTAGGTACCTCAGCAGAACACCTGGAAATAGATCCTTCTTTGGGAAAAATTATCCTTATTTTATTTTTAAATTAGAAGTCCTCGTATTATTTTATCTCGGAAAACATTCAAAGATGAAAGGTTTTTCCCTAACCTACTTTTTTTTTTTTCCTTATTCTTTCAAATAAATAAATAAATAAATAAATAAATGGTTTGAATAAAGACAGCTTTGCTTATGCTTCATGTTAATGACGTCTGTGTTGCCCTGGAGATTACAGTGACATCACAAGATCTACATAATGGTCTCAAAGAATGAGAAGTTGTTGGAAAACATTACTTAAGAGGCAAGACCTTGTCTAAACACAGCTTGGCTTATTAACATTCATGAAATTCATTAAAACAGAGGAGTATTTTTCCAATGTCATACAAAGACTTTAGATGCTAGTTTCTCAATGACGACTTTTTATATTGAAAAATACATAATAAGCATTTTTAAGTCCCCCTAGAGACTTCATAATTAAGGTATTACAAATTGTCAGTTTTTTTAAATTACTAAAATAACTCAAGACGTCATGTAGGTTTTAGAAGTAAAACAAGACCATGTGTGTGTATATTTATATATATATATAGACTCTTTCCACACACACTTACATGCCTAACTTATTTGATACAACTAATTCGTTCACATGGAGAGCTAACACATTACCCCAATAACAAGCTTCCATAAATCTATTAGTGTACAAAGCAGATGTATTCAAGACAAATTTGTATATTTGTGAATGAATAAACAAGTAAACCAGTGGAGTTATAGTGACAACTTTGTTTTAGCTATTTATATTATAATTTGAAAAATTATAATATAAAAATTCCTCATTTAAAATGTTATACCACGTCTTGTATCCCTGGATTTGTTTTTCAGAAACATTTGAAAATTTTAGTATCAACTGAAAGAAAAGTCTCAGACATTTTCAAATCTTCTACAATATGGAGCAACATTTTGTTAAAAAGACCATTTATAGAAGAATTACAGTAGTGGAATGATGCCAAGAATCAAGACAATAATTCTAATTCCTTTCAGTTATTCTGCAGTCCTCCAAATACATAAGAAAATATCATTACTTCAGCTTATCAAGACCGCCCTCCAGCAGAATTAAGTTTATGAAAGCTTAGATCCTGAGAGGTTCACATGAGGCAAAGAAAAGGCACCTGTGTCCCCTGTCCCCTCTCTCCACATGGGTAAAACTTCTCCTTTTGGTATTCTTTATGCAATTTTTGCACACAGTTCTTTTTGTTGTTATTTTGAGGTAAGCAGTGACCAGATTACTTCAGTTCATTACACTTACAAAACTTGTCCAGAGATACTGACAGCACATGAAACAAACAGGGTCTTACTTTTGACCTCAGCAAGAATCCTATAATGCAGTTTTCCCAAGTAACTGAAGGGAACTTTGATGTTTTACAGGTTTGTACTAAAACTCAGAACATTAAGCACTATTAAATTGAATCAGAGGAAATCTTAAATCGGAAGGATGAGATTACACAATAGGACACCTCACAGCTGCAATATCAATTGTGAAAAAGCAACAATTTTCTTCAGATAGATACCTATAGTTAACAATGTAAGCAGTAGTGGATACCCCAATGTAATGGGTCTCACATTTAACTTTTAAATCATCATTTGATTTATTACACAGAAAATTTTCTCCTCCTTAATTTCTCAGAAAGCATTCTCATTTCTTTTTCATCCCTATTTGTATGCAAGCAATTTATTACGATTTCAGAAAACAGCTTTTTAATATTAAAATAAAAACTGGAATTTTAGAAAGAAAATACAAGTTTAAGTACTGTTGAAATGAAGTGTATCACATAATTATAATACACATTAGAGCAGTAAAAGCAAAGATGAACAATGTTTCCAAGATTGCTTAGATGTTATTCTCAATGACTTCAAATTGTGACATGCTCCATTAGAGAGCCTAATGCTGGGATTAGAAAGGTGCCTCTAGCTAATGAAACACAAAATTAGCTAAAAAGAAGAGTCAGCAATAAAGCAATATGCTTTCAAGGCCAGCTTTTACTGCAGCAAATTCTAGAAACCAGGTAATCAACTAAACAGCCCCAAAATTTTTCAACAATGACAATATCATGTCTTCAGGAAAAAAGTGTTTTCAGTGGAATCAATCTTTTTCGCACCCAGATGGGAATGGGGGCAGGGGGAACAGGACAACATTGATAATAACAAAAAAAGCCCACAATTTTAACCCAAACTTTCTGAGATTCAAAGAAATGGGATCTGAGAGTTGGTATCAGTCAGAGTAGTCAAAGATTACATTTCCTCTATCAGCTACCTTAAAGGATTCTCTCTTTTTCTCTCCTGTCTTTCTGTTCAAAAATTATGCCCGATGAATCTAGGTTGTTAAACTCTTCTGCCTAATTTTGGGTTTTTTTCCTTATGGTCCTTTTCAGTTACTTTGAGCTATTTAGATACATCCATGCTTACATAGACAAAATCTACTGCTCGTGTTTTTCATTGACATTGGCAATATCCCACTGAAAAATTTTCATTATACTTAATCTGCAGAGTAAATGCAAAAAATAACCTAAGTTGGTTCACAGGCAAAACTCTCCATAAAAGCCGTGATCTGGATTAATAATATTGTGTACTTTGTTTCTATGCTCTATCACAAGTGCCATTTTTTCATTACAGTAGAGACCCTTAACTTTGAAGTATTTTCACAGAGTCACAGTTTCAATGGGGAAGACAAACAGCACTGAAGTGAATAAAGCATAAGGTAAGAAAAGCCTAACTTCTTTATTTATTTTAAATATACCGACAGTGGCAAGAAGCATCGTCTTGACTCAGCTTACAATTACCGTGCATGAAACAATGAAAAACCAAACCCAAGGATCTCTCGAATCTGCAAGCTCTGCACCACCAATTAATGGTGTCTCCACTATAGAAAGGAAATTAAATTGTTCTGAACATTCCACAAATGCTCCCGAGCACCAGCAGGTGATCCAGACTTTCTCAAGCCCATCGTCAGAGCTCTCGCATTGAAAGAGACAAAAGTCTGTGGCTCTAAGTATATACACACAGAAACTGCTATAAGGTTTGCATTTGTGAGAGCTCCTGAAGTTTGCTTTTCTCCTACCATGAGCATTTCCATCCCTGAAAGTCTCCCTCTCCTTAAGAGGAATCAAAACAACTCAGGCTCAATGAAAACATATTGAGGTCATTCGACACTTTCAGCTTCATTGTTATCTTGTCATTACAAACTTGGAAGAAAGCCTGGTAGCACCAGACACACAACACTGAATTTCTATTTTTGTTTTCAAAAGATGTCAGTGTAATAGATTAAGTCGCTTAACATTTTATCAGCTCTGCAAAAACAAAATTCCAGTAGCACTGAAATATGACAGGAACAACACCAGACACCAGCCAATCTCATAATTTAGGAACTGTCTCCTCTTCTATTTCCCAACACCTCAGATTCTGTCATGATCAGTTTCAGACCTCAATGAACTCTTCAATTACTCAGCAGAACATAAGATGGATGGGATAAAGGATGAATTAGCTGTAAAATTAATTTTAAGTATTCACATTCAAAGAAATCTGTACACCATTTTTTTTCAAATTCTAATGACACTTTTGGGTGACATGCAGCCTGTGCTCTGAATCACGGATTTTGCTGAAATAGCAGGTGACATCACAAGGCCCATCAATTTACAGCTCAGCTAATTCAGCTACAGCCAGAGCTGTGTCTGAAGGGATGGAGTCACTCGAAGCCCTCCCTGCATGCCCTGCCTGCCAGCCAGCCCTCAGGGAGCGGGGCTCAGGCACAGCCCCACGGCAGCTCCAGCTCCTCCAGCACCTCACAGGAAACCTGCAATGACACACACGAGAGAGTGCTGGATTTCACTGCTAACACTGACCATGAGACCAACAGGAGATTAGCAAATTCAAGGTAGGTGGCTAGATCAGGCACTCCCACTAAAATGCTACCTCTTGTAAGCAAGATTTTATTTTCTCTAGGAGTTTGAGTCTCAATAAGTAATCACAGTCACACGTGCTGCGATAAATCTAATTTTCTGCTTGCAGGTAACAGCAAACATCTCCATCCAAAAGGACAAATGCAGTCTTTTGGGTAAATGTAGACAGTACAAAGCAATTAGTGTTTATTGGTGTTATGTTTTATGTCTATTGAAAATTTATTGTGAGTAATTCATGATAGCAACACAGTCATAAATGGACTGACATCACTACTACTTCCAACTTCCTCCTTCAGCTTATGATCTCAGTCTTTCCTAGATTAAACCCTAAGATCACACTCCTTCATGCTTCAGTTTCAATTGATGGGACTGAAATGCTGAACCAAGGCATTCAAACCAGACAGAGGACAAGGCAGCAGAGGGGTCAGCCCACAACAATACCACCCTCTATGCCTTCCCACCAGCCCCTAGAGATAATCATGAGCATGGCTTCAGAACATCACCAGCTTCATACAGACAATCAACAGGCCACAGGAAAATCCAGCAGCAGCAAAAATATCGGAATTTTCTATTGAAGATAGAGAGTTCCAAGGGCAAACTAAATCCAAAGCATAGACTTCCAAATAACTTCTTAAACAGACTTGAAACTATAACCTGGCGACTTATTTTTCTCTACAAATATCCAATGTATGGTCTTGATGTTTCCATCACAATGCTGCAAATCCTTATCCATAAACAACTCAGAACCTGGAAAAAGTTAAATAAGCCCTTGATCAACCCCCTCAGCAGCTTAAACAAGTAAACTAGCAGTTCCCAAAAGTACAACGCAGCCTCCCACAAGTCCATTGTTCTAAAACTCTGTTTCCTGCTCAGAAGAAAAAAAAAAAATCCCATTTTGGAGGATTTTATCATGGTTTAAACATTTGTGTGTACTGATCACTCTCAGTTAAAATCCCAGTTTCCTTCTGTTATCTCATAAGTTTTAACCAGTAATAGCCATTATTAATAAACAATAAGTTGCAAATATATGAGTCATACTGAGAGAAGGATTTTAGCATTGTTATTAAAGCTATCAGCATAATTTTCCTAACTCAAAAGATCAATCAAAGGCAATTCTGTATTCAGAATATAAACACATCATCAGTCAGATATATGTAAACCACACAAAACAGCATGATTCAGACATCACAAAAATTGGGAAGTATGTTTCAGATACATAAAGCTGTATAAATGCATGTAGATAGCCAAGGGCTCTGCTCCAGCACCATTGTACTCATATTCATTACCTGTCAAAACAAAAAAGTCTGCCAAAATCCCTAACAAATTTTATCCTGAAAGGTTACTCTCCTAAGTTAATGAGGATACTCTTGGACAAGGACAAAGTATTACTGTGTAAACTGAGTTTTGTTATTGCTTTACACACATTCAAAACAAGTCCATTATTTGTTCAATGACTCTTCAGTATGATTATATATTCCATTCCATTTTTTAAGTTGTTTTAGTATGGGAAAGACCAGAGGGCTACACCATCAATATTTAAACATATATATCCCTTTTAATTTTGAAAATAGTGAAAAACAGATGTTCTCTCACCTTCAAAACTTAAATCTTCTAATTAGAGGAAAAAGCTTAAATAATTGGTCCTATATGTAAAAATCTGTGAACTTGCCAAAGGGAAAGCAGCTCTCCATTGCCACGTGAGGCAGTGAGGGGAGAACTGGTTGGATGTAGCAGCAGTGAAGGAAAAGAGGCTGCAGCAAGGAAACAGGAGATGAGCAAGCAGGGAAAACCAAGTGTGAAGGCAGGTTTGCGAGTGGCACATGGGCACAGTGGGTGCCAGAGCAGCACAGCACATGTGACCCAGAGGGGCTCGGCAGCATCCTAGGAGAAAGCAGAAAACCCCAAGTACCAGAGCCAAGAGTCTGAGAAAAACTGCCCAGCAACGCTGTATTTTGTTGCTGCTAAGAGACATCTGCATCCTCCGATCGTGGAGGCCAAGAGCAAGCACAAGGTGAACTCTGGGAGGTCTAGGAGGCCTTCTGGTACTGCAGCTCCCATTTAAGTAATACGAAAGAACCCAGTGCAGTCTACGCTAGAAGCAAAGTTCTGGTACAAAAACCACACAGGAAGTCCAAGCAAATGACCAAAGGTGGTGAGATCATGGAGCAGGCCAAGGCAGGCTGGAGGCCATTCCAAAGGACATTTTGAGGGACTGTCACAGTTGCTGTCAGTGGCCATGTCGAAACACAGGAGAGCCAGGACAGCCCTTAGGGAATTGCATTTTCTGCTCATTTATTTTCTGGAGTTCACACATCAACCTCATTCTACCATGTGAACTGCTTCAGGGTACAGATGCTCAGTGGAAATGATGAGGGGACTGAGTGTTAATTTGTGCTAGTTTGATGGTCATGGTGGGAGGAAAGAAGAATGTTTAGTTTAACATAAGATATACCTGATACATTAAAGGAGAAGTTTTTGAATATTAATAGGAAAATTGGGGGGAAAGAGGTAGAAGGGAAGAGGGATGATCTTCCTCATATTAAACTGTCAAAATAAATTTCACCATTGTAATTCACAGAAATTAAACAGGAGAACGAGATAAAGCTTTACCTTATGTCACCAAATAAATGGCAGCTTTAACTGTTCAGAGCACAATTCTTTAAAACCATGGATTGCATATTTTCCCAAAATAATAAATTAAAGACAATAAGGTCCAGCCTTATCTTATGAACACTATTTGCTAGCTGATGGCTTGGAACTTGTATTAAACTGTATTACAACAGAGAAATAAAATCAAACTCATGCTATTTTCAAAAAAACCAGACATGGTTTAGATGTTAAAAAGCAAAAACAGGGGGCTGGTCATTTCTTACGCTTTACACAGCTTCATGGCGGGTGAAGGAGATATTCTTTAAAAAAATTATTCTTCCCCAACTATACATTAACAACCTGCCAAACCTAGTGTCTCTAGTGAAAGAATTTTAAATGCTATCTTAACACTAGAAATGAAAGCTATGGACACAATGATTTGGAAGAAAGAAATACAGTAAGTTTACCTGACATAACATACACAGCAAAAGAGCATTTCCAGTGTTACTAACCAATCAGTCTGAGGATGCTACCTCTAAAACTAATGCAAGCAAATCAGCTAATAGAGGACCCAAATGCAAATAATATGCTGAGCATATGCAGTCAAATGCACTAAGGTACTTGCAGGAGTCAGCTTAGATCTAGTGACAGCCCTCTATCCTGTTCTGTACAAACTCACATGCCAACTGCCATGAAGTTAGGAGTAAGATGCAATTCTACACAGGAATGAGAACAAACCTGAAAAGTTCTAGGCAGATTTGTCCACTAGGTCTGTCTAAATTACTCAGAGATACTACTTTTGCTCTGGCATGTAAAGACTTTCATTTTAAAAGAGCAAAATCAAAAAAAAGCAACAAATGCTGTTGAAATTCAGGGGTTGGGGTGGGGGTAGAATTGGTGGGATGACAATACATGTCTTATTTTAAATTAGATCAGCCACTGCCCAGCCATTATTCAATGAAGGTGAGCTTGAGGGGGTCAGCAGGACAGGCAATGGGAAGCCCTCAGCCTGAACAAGGATCAGCAGCCCAGAGAACCTGTCCAAAGGGATTTACTACAAGTGCATGGGGCAGGCTGACAAAAAAAGAGAGAATAGTTTTAAAGAGGGGGAAAAATGAGGAGTTTTGGATGGTGATATGCTTAGGGGTGAATTACGTTTGGCTCTGGAAAAAGAAAGTTAGGGAAATGAGAATTTTCTGAGCCAACTGAATTTGGAGAAAGGCACATGCTTCTTGCTTTCTACATATTTGATTGCTCCTACACAGACTTCTTGGCTCCATCCTGCTCTCTTAATCACAGGCTTCCCATGCTGAAAAATAATATCCTAGTGGCTTTTTAGATGGGCAAAGATAATGGATTAAACTGAAAAACCCACACTAAAATAGTGTAAATATTAATTTACTATTGCAAATTTAGTTTACTTAAATGACAAATAAAATCAAAATTAGATGATCTCTACTCTGCAATGTTTAGGTCTCTTCCTATCACTTGATGTCATTGATGCATGAGGATGTGCTCCATTTGCTAAACCATAGCCAGTTCATTTTAATGGTAATAGGACATCAAGATGCACAAATTATGCAATGCTCAAAAAGGCTCTTGAAATTGTTACTCCCTGTATATGGAAACAGTTGGTTTCAGCAAACACTTATCCAGTAATCACCTTTTGTCCACTTTTGACACCACTCTTTAGATTCCAGAACACCACCTTATCAGTTCTTTCTGGACAGCAGTCTTTTCAGTAGTTCTCACTCTCTTCTTTCTGAGCACCATAAAATTTTATTTTAGCATTTCTGCTAATCAGTCTCTTCTTCCCAGTATGTATATCTGAGCAGTTTGCTATTTCTCTCCCAGCAGTTCACTGGCAGCATTAGTAAAGCTGAAAAACTGAATTTTCTTGTCAGGACATTTTTTTACTGAATAAATAAATCAATAAATCATTTATTAGCCACCACTACTCCAAATGAGAAATTTAACTTGGGTGCCCTCTCACTTTTGCCAAAGTCATTCATGGATGAGCCCAATTGCAACTTACTCATTTACAAAGAAAAACTCCTGATTAACCTTGTCCTAAATTTTAATAAGGCCCTCACCTACCCTTCAATGACTACAGCTTCTAAGCACAAAACCTCTCACTAGAATGACTCTGGTTTTGCTCTCCCGAAATACTTTCTATCTTACATACTTAAAGTTCCTTAATTTTGCTTTCATGGACTTAAGTTATCTTTGTTAATGAACAAATTGTCACTCCTGTATTTGCTTCCCAAGACACCAGCTTTGACATCTACTTGACTTGATACACAACTATAAAACCTATTCTTATGTCAGCTTTCATGCCTGTACTCACTAAGGTATCAGACACTGTCCCAGATGTCATTTTACACATTCCTGCATATGAACAGCACTTCAATGTTCTGCTTATTGTCACAGGATCTGTAATTTTCTGTTCATTCTCCCAGGAAGATTGTCAAACTCACTGTTTATCTTATTAAATATCACCTCTCTTTAAGTGTCCAAGTGAGTGAGGCACAAGCATTGTTGTATTTCAGAGGAACAGAAGATTCTTGCCATGCACTATACACAACCCGCCTAACATTAAATCAGACATTATATATCTCATCTCCTGGTATCTAAAGGCAGCACTTTCTGCCAGCATTTTTCCTGGCACTGCCTGCTCATGAATGACATATGAGACAATTTTCACTCTTCCAGAAGTAGGGGTCCTATAATCCATTGTTGTGCTACTTTTTCCAATAATCAGGTTTGCACCTTTAGCATGAACTATTAGATGGCACATCTAATAAACCTTTTTATCAGCAGTGCCTGACAGACACAAGACACTCGACTGCACCAGGAACATGCCACCATCATCAAATGGAAGTCTCAAGATTTGCACTGCTCTCCCTCCCACTGGAAGGCAGATTTAAAGACCTAATGTTTCATACACCAACCAACACTAGCCATGAAGTGGTTTCCCACTGTTTAAAATTGTGAAAAAATTTCCAGTGCTTTCATTATCATGAGACTATACACAGACAGGTCATTTCTTTCATTCTGCCTTTCACAAATTTTATTACGTGCCATATACTTCAAAGGAGCCTTTTACAGTAGTCTGAATGAATATGCATGGAACCAGCATTTTAAAATAATTCTGTTGTGCTTCCATTAAAATGATCAAGCTTAGTCACTTTAGTCTAAAATCCTTGCAATCACTTGCATTTTTTTCCATAGCTCAAAATAATTAATTATCTTTTTTTTTTACTGGGGCAATATAAATGTTGAGTACCTCACACTCAAACTTTTTTTTCCATCTAAGAAACTGCTCTTCATTGAAAATCCATTTGCTTGAAGGCCAACGTTATAAAGAAGCAGCAAAACCTGCATTAACATGACCTAAGCATATGCTAGATCATGCACCAAAGACCTGTGCACAGTAAGTAAAGGAAAACATCCACATCCAAATTCTAGGGCATCCCATAAACTGAAGTTTGATTACTCACAGGAAGAGACAACTCAGTACTTCACTCCATTCGTCAGGTTTCTAGTGGTTTTATTTTTTTAAACCAACATTTTAGAACGACACTTTGGATAGTTGTACACTGTCCACAAAGATGGACTTTCAATTCTAGCTATGGGCATGAAACAGTTACCACAGCTAGTAAAGGCAGGAGACATGTTCAGATTTGTTCACACTGCCTTTTAATTCTAAAAATTCTCTATATCTCATGATTTATGTTTAAAATATAGAATGCAGTACATTCATCGCTGACATACCTGCTCCGTGGAAGAAACATGGATTCTTTAATGAAGACTGAACCAGACAGCAGGATATACCAACAGGTACCAATATCATCAGGGCTGGAATAATAATAAAAAAAGACAACACAATTTAAAACACTTGATTTAAATTACTCACAGCAGTATCAAATTTGCTCTGCAAAGAACATCAAAGAGGCAAAAATGCTCCAAACTATGGAAGGAACACACAATTCAATTATTTTAAAAAAATTCATGAAACTATTCTAATTTCCACCTGCAAATATATACATTATTAGAATGCTTAATTTCATTTACTTGACTTTATTAAAAACATCTATCTATCCATTTGGTAACAGCCCAATTCCAATTAAATATAACTGTAAGTGATTAAAGGAAGCCAAGCTGCAGTAAATATACTGTATTGTATTCTATCAAATGCATTGAAGAAGAATGACAGTTCTTCAGTTCTTGCTGAAGAGAGCTCTAGCATCTTTTCCTCTATAAATAAAGGCATCCTTTCCCAATACTAGCTATCTTCTTCTCAACCCTTTCTTCAAGACAGAAATTTTCCTTTCTGCATCAGCATGCCTTTCTACAAGGTAAGAGATCATCGGAAACATTTGCAGATGGTAAACCTACATCAGATTTGCCAGTCATCATTACCTGCTGCTGCTAAGCACTGCCTCTTTCATGTCACTTCCTGACACCAGAACAAATTCCCAACAAAAGGAGCAAAAAGTTTCTTCTCCCCCTCTCTTCAACCTGTAGAGGAGCTGCATGAGGAAGACTTTGTCATCCAGGCACAGTTCATTCTACTGTAGATTCAGATGTAGCTCCTTGAGTAATACAAAATCCTTTTCATATGCTTAGACTCTTTTTGGATAAGTAAGTTCAAATAACGTTTGGACAGGAAAATAAAATAGATTAAGGCCACTAGAAATAGCTGCAGTAGAAGCCTCATTCCATGTTGACAGTCAGTGCTGAGAATCTTTCTACTGTACTTGAGTTTCTACCACTCCTGCTTCTTCCAGAGAAACAAATTGAATTCAGGACTAATGGAGTTCATCATTATAAACTTATCATTATTATAAATCTTATCAAAAACCACATCCCTCGTGACATTAAGAGATGCAGATTACTTAATTAATTTGTAGCACCTTCATTTTTTAAATTATATGTCTCAAGTCTTTAGCAACAACTAGGTCTACTTCATGTAAGAACAGCCCACACCTTTTAACAATGATGACAGCATAGTATTAAAACCTAATCTTAAATCTTAGTAGGCAACGTACACATTAGCAGAGTATTTTTCATTTGAAGAACTGCAATTTAAAAAGTACATACACAGTGGTCCTCAAAACAAATGTGCTAGCCTAAAAGAGCTGAGAGCAAACCATCCAACCCAAAATCATGTTCCATTTTCATTTTCCACAGTAAAATATAAGCATGAGAGAAAGGACAGAAATATAGAAAATTAACAGAGGAAACTGAGGGGACACAATCTACAGCCAAGGACAGAGGAGCTGAATAAGAAGATGGAGCTTCTATTTCTTTTCTAGCAGTCAAATGTCCTGACCAGTGAAGTGATACTTGCCAGCCACACACACCAGACAAGTGACAACATTTTCAAAATCAAGATTACAGGAATACTTCTTTATACTGATAGACCATAGAAAAGGAAGCAATAACACAGTACCACAGCTAAAACAACAGCACTTTCATTCACCAGCTGAAGTGTTCTAAACTGCCTATTCTGAAAGGTGCCTCACTTGCTTGCTTCTCACATGGGCCTGTATCACTCTCAAATTTCTTGGTCTAGAAAAATCAACACTGTGCATAAGTGCAGAGAGCCAAGTTAAAGCAGATACACTCAAAAAACCAGCACTTCCAACAAAAATATCCCGAAAACATAGATTCCTGAAAACATAAACTTGCACCTAAGTTACACATCTTTAAACATTCCTTCTTTCCCCACGAGTCCTATGCTGACAGGCATGCAACAGCATTGCTGCTGAACTGCAAGTCCGTTAGGTTTTTTATTGCGTTCTTTAATATGTTAATGTTTAATATGTTTTATTATGTTCTTTAATGGTTTGTAGCTGTCATTCTAAATAGAAATAATCTGGACTAATTAGCACAGTTAAAAGTTTTTGAAATAGAAATTTTCAGCAATGGATATAGACAAAGTGATTTCCCAAACATCTGGGAAGTAACTGTACTAGGATGTGAACAATAATTTTTCCATGTAGATTACAGCACATTATATTATCCCAAAATAAGTTTGGCGGTCTTGGGGGTTGTGGGTTTTTTTTTTTCCCTTTTACTAAAAACTGACAGTTTGACCAAGTATTAAAGTGCAGTCTGATAGAACAGAACCTGGGGTCACAAATTTTATAATTCTAAAGCAGAAGTAATCTAGAAGATCTTCTCATGCTTCCAGAACAGCATTTCCATTGATAAAATAATTGAAGCAGAAAAAAATTAAGCCAATAGAAAATATTTTAACTTTTGCAAATCTACTAACATGCAAGCTTTTATCTTCCTCCTTTTAAGAGCTGATTAACTTTTCAATATCCTCTCTCAAACCACCTATTTGTAAGGGGCTTCAGTTATCATTTCTCACTGGAGATCTTTTAAATTCAAAGAGAAAAGCAGCTACTGGCTTTCACAAGCACCAGTCAATATGTTCAATATGAAAATTCTTTAAGGCTACTTTTGAATCTACCCTTGAATCATTTAGCAAACACCTAGAATGATTATGCATTCAACTGCAGCGGTTTGATTTTTTCTTACTTGATCACAAACAGCATGACTGTTCACTCAGTTAATCATCCAACTCAGTTTTATCTCTTTTTTTTTTTTTTTTGCCAATGCACAGGTTTATTCTCTTTCTCTGCAAGTTGGCTCTTCAAAAGTTGTTGCTCCTTCTCACTTATCTGTCATAAACATATTTTATCCACTTAGTGTGTATAATCAAATGAAGCATCTGCTCATTTGACAGCTGAAACAACTGATTAAAAAAATAAATCAAACTTGAGGAATACCATCTAATTGGATGTGTTTTCCCTTTGCTTTATGTGTACTTAATAATTGGTTTTATTTTTACAGTTACATTTGAGAATTTTTAAGCTCTAAGCTACTTGCATCATGCCTATCTACTGAACTCAACACTTTAATTATCTAAATTTAAAAAAAAACTTCAATATTGCTGTGTCACAGTAGTGGAATATTACTACAGAATGTGTCTATATTCAAGGTATCTTCCCTGAAACACACTCTGTATTCTTCTAAAACTTTTACAGTCAGCCAAAACATCATAAGTATTTCCAAGACAGTCTTCAAGAGCAAAGAACACAGATAGGGTCTTAATTCTCTCATTTTTTACAACTAGTAGTGTTTTAAAATAGTCTTGAGCAAAACATCTGAAAAAATCCACGTGTACAGCAAACACATTTCTTTCTCCAGAACCCACATGCTTATCTCAGAAAAAAAAAAAAGGCAAATGAAACATTGATCTATTCCTTCCATATGAAAATATATTTAACTCCTGCACTTTTAACACTTGCTATACTCCCAGCTGATTAGAATCAAGCCTCAGCAAAGCCATTTCGCAGCCAGCTTTTGCTAGACAGTACTGTCACAAGAAACACGTGCAATTCTTTTATTTTAACCATTCTGTGCTTTCCACAATCCCATTCAAACATCACGTGGCTTTCAATCAAGTTTCCATGTTTTCTGTACTATGTTTGACATTTGTTCTGCATTCTTCAGGACTTTTGTGCCTGCAATGAAAGACAGAAGGAACTACAGAAGAAGTGGATGCTGAACTGTGAAAGTACTTCTTCAGGCCACCTGAGGACTCATGAAAATACCCTTTTACCCAATAGAGAACGCTCACATTTAAATGGTTTTCTCTGCATTCACATTTTACATTTTGTTTTAAATATTAAAACTGAATTCTAGAGAATAAACCTAATTATGAAGTAATCTTTCACTGCAAGAATAGTGCCTACCAGAGCAGCACACAGAAGAATCTAGAAACTTTATTTGTCCTAAAGATATTTCTTCTGCTGAAGAGACAACAGCAAATTCTTCTTAAAAGGCTTTATTGCAGACAGGAAACTTCCCTGACTGGGTTTGCAGGAGGGCATTACATCCTCATAAGCACTTCATCAGGAATTAGTTGAAGCAGGATTGATGCTGATGACCTTTCCACAAAGGCATCCTTCAGGAGACATGGAGGTTTGTTCAGCTTAGGAGAGTTATGGGGAAGGTCCATAGCACCTGTCAGTCAAGCTGATGTAAAAAGGAAAGACATCTGCTGATGTAAGATCTTTCCTATTTCTAGTTTAGTAAGGATGCCACTGCTGTCCAGCATCACCACAACCGACTGCAGCAGCAGCTGTCACACATGAGGAGACTGGAAGTGCAGTGAAAGCTCCACAAAGCAATGGAGCTGGTGAAGGGTCTGGAGCACAAGTTCTTTGTGGAGTGGCTGAGGAAGTTGGGGTGTTTAGCCTGGAAAAAAGGAGGCTCAGGGGAGACCTTATCACTCTCTACAACTGCCTGAAAGGAGGCTGTAGCCAGATGAGAGTTGGCCTCTTCTCCCAGGCAACAAACAATAGGACAAGAGTCAGCCTCAAGTTGCCCCAGTGGAGGTTTAGATTGAATACTGAAAGAGTGGTCAAACACACTGGAACCCACTGCCCAGGAAAATGCTTGAGCCACCATCCCTGGAAGTATTTTAAAAATGTCTAGATGTGCTTGGGGAGAGGCAGACCCCTTTAGTGGCAGACCTCACAGTGGTGGGCTAATGGTTGGACTCAATGATCTTAGAGGTCTTTTCCAACCTTAATGATTCCATGATACATCAGGCTGAAACAGCTAGCCCAGGCAACCAGCACTTCCTTTCTAGTTTCTAATCCCTCTCTGCACCCTCCCTCCACTCTTGCAGGGCTATATGCACAGTGGGAGTGGAAATAATTGAAAATCAGGAACTACTGACACATGGACACTTCGAAGCAGGCAAGACTTTACAGGTTAGCCTTAAGTGACAAAATACATTGCTTCAAATACCTAAGAGACTGAGGGAAAGTTGCTTGTTTTGGGATCTTCAGTTCAGCTACTGTTCTGGGTATTTATCTGGATGAAATATAGGACTGTTAAAAGTTATACAGCCTACCAAAGGCAGCTAAGCTATCCACTCTCCCTAGTTACAGAAAACAAGATTTATTGCCAAGAAAGTTAGATGACACAAGCAATTTATCCTGCAGAGAATCAGAACGAAGTCAACCCCAAAGTCACTCATTAGGGGCAGTAAGAACAACGAAATCAATACACACTCATTCTGTCCTGAAAATAAGATTTGTGTTCCGTAGAAACAACAACAAAAGGACTTCAGTACCAAGATTTAATATTCTTCTCTTGTAACTACTATGATAGAGTTACCTACTGAAAAAGTTTTCAGAATATTCAGGTTCTAGCAGCAACCTTACAGTGGTGCAAAACTGAAAGCCAATACCAAAACAGCCACCAATGTGCAGGTTTTATTCATAATCTGAACTTTAGTTGAACAAAATTTGAATAAATCTGCTAGAAATCTTGACTTTTGTATTATAGCACTTTGTAGTGCAGAAGATTTCCTGGGGAATCTATATATAATTTCCCAGAATGCCAGAGAACTTGATTTACAGGAATTCAGGAGCTAGAAACAGAAAGCCATAAACTGGATTGCAACGCCTTCCCGTTGTGTTTCCCTGTCCAGCTTCCTTGAAGTAGTCCTTGAACACAACTACAATCTGCAGCCAGACAGGACACCTTTCTGCTTTGAAAATTACACAAAAAAACTGAAGACAGAAGTATGCAAAGAAACTTAACAGCTGTCACTAACTGTTCTGTCTGGAAACTTCAATTGTGTAACTGTGCAATGGCCTATGACATCATTAGGTTGTGAGCACTGATGAGCTTAGACAGTATTTTCAGACTGAGGCTTTCGCATTTTCTAGCATATGACTGTTTTCTCTGAGACCTCAGAGGCACTCAAAGTTCAAAAATCAAGAAGTGCTTATAAATCTCCAGACTGACAAAATCCAAGAAGTTTGCAGGCTTTCTCACAGTCTCCAGCACTTGTATCAAACCCTTCATGTTATGACCTATTTATATCCCAAGAAGGGACAGCTTCTTATTCCCAGAACAGCAAGTAGATACATATACAGTACTTACAAACTAAAGCTTTATTGTCTAACTACAAATGTTTTATTTCTATATAAAGCAATCAGCAGCACTTGCATGTTTGCAACTACACATTTGTAACTGTATATCTGAATCATATATTAATGGCATATCAAAGAAATTCCTCACAAGAAGATGTCCACCACATATATCGATTCTGTATGGCATCTGACTACAGTAGCACAGGTGTTCCAGTTTTCAGATTCCCTGATTACTTTAGGCCCTGAAAAAACCTCCAAAACATTCAGCTTCAATAAAGATTGAAATCAACCTGTTGAAAGGCCAAATAAATCTCAAATATCTATACCATCCGCAGTGTCTTCCTCTATCCTAACAAGTCCTGATACATCACTTTTCTTTAAGACTTCTTTAGAAATAGCTAGATTTTAAATAGAGCAATCCATTTAATTCTTATTCTCCATCAAACTGAGACACAGCACTAATAAAACCTCTGGAATAATGAATCATATTCAGCACATGCTTACTCACTCAGGTTCAACTGAGATAATCAACATCATAAGCATGTACAGTGGCAAGAATTTGCAGGTCTATGTGATGACTGCTGTCAATCATGCTTTAATTCTATCAAACAAGGCATTGCTTCAGTGCAAAACCCACATGAAAGCATATGTGACACAGAAGTCTTTCCTCTTCTGCCCACCTTCTGGTCACTCGCTTCTCAGCCAACTGCTCTAAAACAGCACGTGAAAAAACCTAAGCAGCATGCAGGCCTCAGTGAAACAAGCATGGAAATTACTTCCATATAATTACTGCTTAATATTCCTTTTACACTTGTCTCTGTCCTGAGACCTAAGCAACAGAGGTGTCATTCTCCCTCCAACACTGGACTTCCAGAAACTCCAGATGCTGGAAAGACCCCCAGCTTAAGTCATCATCAACATCCAGAACTGCTTTCCATTCAGAGCTATTTTCAAGTTAAGTCATAAAAAGGTCATGAATTTGGCAAGAACAATTTCTTGGTTGTGAAAAAGCTAGTTTGATTTATGGAGACTATAAAATTCTTTAAAATTCCAACTGCTAAAGGATTCATTCAAGACTTACATTTAAACTGGATATAATACCATTGTCCTACAATCTATAACATTTGTAATTGTTTTGATAAAAGAACTTAGAAACCAAGGTGTTCCTATTATATGTTCATGTAATCATACTCAGTGTTGTTCAGAGTTGAATAAACTCCAGACAGTAAGCAGAGTAATTCCAAAGACATTGCTCATGTTACCAGGTCTCCACTTGAGAGAAGCAGAAACAATGGAAATTTGACATGTCAGAACTGGGAGCTCTTTCAGACATTTAAGCACTACACAAGAAGAAATCCCAAAGAACATTGTTCTGCAAGCTTATGCTCCACACGATATTGTTCCAGCAGATTAATCTGTCTGTTTCTCTTTGCTCATTTTGGTTATCCTCTCTATGCTCAGAGCTATAGGTAGTTTATTGTTTTAACTGAATAATCATTGCCAGGATTAGACATTAGCCTTGAAGTGCCTTGGGATGTCAAACGTGTCTAAGTTGAACAATTCTCTCAGGTAGACATGTCATTGCCTGAAGAACTGCCCACTAGCACTGCAGTGCTCAAACACAGAATAACCAGAAAACTGCTTACTAATATTGTCAGCACTGCCTCTAATCCTCCTTATTAAGCCAGTTAAGCAGTTACCTGACATCTGCCACAGCATTTCAGATGCTCTTGATCACAGTAGGAAATATACCCCAAACACAGAAGTAAAAGAGATTGGTACTTGATGCATCGGCCATACACAATTTTCAAATACTTTTCTTCTTATATGAACACGTTGCACTTATATTTAGAGTGAACATTAGAAATAAGAATAAATTTAAGACAGAGTGAAAATATAATCAGTAACAAAACTGATAACTCAGAGTTTTGAACTTCTGATTTTCACTAAAGAGTGCAAATTTCAACTTATGCCCATGATTATATTTTACAGATGGACACAAGATGAAAACTGGTGTCTTGACTCCTGGTAGCAGCAATGGGAAATGAAGAAGAATGAACCACAGGAAACAACTCCTCAGTATTCATGAAAACAAATAATCAGAAGTATATTTTTCTTTAGAGTGTTTAAGTTATTCATATTCTTTTTCACTTCTGAAATAAAATCAGTGAAATAAAACAAGAGTTTTGGTCAAATTAGAGATTATTGCAGAGTGTCAGTAATGCCTGTCAGTCTAAGACAGTGGATTAAACATGCAACCAATAAATACACTATACAAATATATCCACACAAGCTAATTGACCTATTGTCATTGAAGTCTTGATATTAAACTTGTACAGTGAATTAGCCCTTCATATTAGCAGAAGAATTCAGAACAAAAATTACAGTCTCCTAAATCACCAGAAAACAATTACAGAAGCAACAAAATAAAATGATCTTGCATCCAAAACACTCTGAGGTTAAGACAGACTAATTTGTTCTTATGTCTTACAGCTTCCTAATGCACCTCCAAAACCAAAGCTTTGAGTGCCTTAAAGTTCTCAGAATTATAACAAAAATATGATAGCTTTCAGTGAAACATTTACAGTAAAGAAGGTGTAAAAACATTATTTCAGTCAGGATTCAAGCAAGTCTCAAAATCAGGTCAAACAATAACAATTTTGGAACTGGCTGTGCAAAGCCAACAGACAGTAACATTGATCACTGACACTATTAAGAAGCCTTGATTCAATGTCTGTTTATACAGAGACAACTGCCAAGTCCTTGACTGTGTTTACTTTAATGATAGACATTGCCTAAAAAATTCCCCACAGAAAATGTATCCACAACACAACATATGAATCAGGTTCCTGATTTACTGCAGTGCAGAGCTGGCAGTATCCCAATGATATTTTGGCAGCTGCTCGACTATCAAAAGGCACAATACACCTTCAGGAATATTTTCAGGACAAAACAAAAGAGGCCAGCCCTGCTGCAGCACCTCATATTATTAAATATACTGCTGCAGAACTTCCACAGAAACCTATGGATGTAGAAGAAGCACAAATGAATGAATACATATATATATATATATTTTGCCTGCAGAGATCTACCTGAAAATTCTGATCCTGACCCAGAGATTACAGAACCATTTATGCTGGAAAAGATCTTTACAATCATGAAGTCCAATCATTAACCCATCACTGCCGTGTTCACCACTAAAACCATTCCCCAAGCACCATGTCCATGTATTTTAAATAACCCTGAGCAAGGTAACTCAACCATTTCCCTGGGCAGACTATGCCATGCTTTACAACCATTCCTGCAGAGAAATCTCTTCTGCTTTCCAATCTAAACCGCCCCAGCACAACTTGAGGCCAGCTCCTCTTGCCTTATCACTTCTTACTTGGGAGATTTTCTAGAAATTCCTTTCTGCAGTCTTTTAGGATTTAAGTTTCACATCTGTGAGATATAAACATATACAGCTACAGACCACATACACTGCATCTATAAAAGCACTCCATCTTAACACAGTTTCAGTAAGGTGGTCTCAGCAGCGCTGTTCTGTTTAAAAATAATGAGACTCTCAGATTAGTTCAGTAGGCTGGAGCAGAGTGCTAATGATGCCAAGGTTGTGGGTTTGATCTCTGTATGGGCCATTCGCTTAAGAGATGGATATGACAATCCTTGTGAGTCCCTTCCCACTCAGAATATTCTTTGGTGTGTGAATAGCTGAAGAAGATAGTTTTAGCTCATTTTTGTCACACTTCAAGTCAGGCTATGCAGAAACATAGAGTAACTTTGGCATAATTTTGTTTTGGTTTACATGCACTGCTTCTGTCCTCCTGAGGGTCTTCAGGGCAATACGTTACTGTGAAAGAACCATGAATTCAATAAATGTGGCTTTCATTGCAGGACTTAAAAGCTCCTGGATTCCTACTCTCAAAAAGACTACTCAGAGATCTGTTTCTCACCTGTCCTGCACAGAACTACTGCCCTGCAGCATTTTTGAGACATTCTGCTCTAGGTCATGAAAGACACTATCATTTTCATCTAAGAAAACAATCGATGTTTGAGTAGTTACCAAGAAGGTGTACTCCTTTTTTCCCTTTCCAGATTTCCTTTGCTTCAGGATTTGATGGCTGAACCAAGCCAGTCCTGGAGAAGGTTGCATGACTATCCCAACACCAGTGTGGTTGGGTCTTGTGATTTGCCATGGTGATGTAATTCAGAAAGCCTGGCTAAGGCTGGATGGTGATATTACTGCTAACAGACCTGAAAATTTAGTTCTAATCATGGAAATTTCATAAATAATCAACTGAAATTATATATCTTTATCTTTTTTACTGCCTTCTCCACTTCTCATCCCCTTTTCCCTCCCCATTCCAACACCATACAAGCACTACAGTCCTAATACAAGTAGATGTTCTTCATTCCAGACTGCATGACAAATTGGGAATGAGGAAAAAAAATCAAGACACAACATAATTGTACAGCTTTTTGTCTCACACATGCCTACCACAGTCAGAAACTAATCAGCTTGCTATTTCTCCTTTCAGCTATAAACATTCTCTGTAGTAATAACTGCATTTTACACGCAACATTTTTTCCTATCTCCAGTTTATATATACAACTTCTACTTTTCTTTCTCCATGCTGAATTTTATTAAAGGTTGCAAACTGAATTACGTAAAAGCACACAAACATTTTGACATTAGACAAGAGCTTTTTCCAGCCAGAAACATTAACATTAGAATTCAGTTCAAGATGTCCAGGAGATAACTACTCTTTTTTAAACACTTGTTCTTTCTTAAGAATCACCACCATCACCACCAGTAGTGAACTACTCAAGTCCTACAGACAGCAAAATCTGTTACTGTTAAGAATTTTAATTGAAAATGAAATCGTCTCAGTAGGGACACGTGGGAGGTAGAAGCATATATCCTATCATCAGGATTTCATTTGAAGGAACCCTAAAAAAAACCCTACACTTCACAATAACCTGGACTGGGGTTTCCTTCATATTTTTTAAAAACAATACAAACAGCAACTAAGTTAGTCCCAGATTAAACTGCTCAAACTACAGGGAATGTAATCACAAAACTATGTCATGCTACAGCTTGGCAATTCAGAAAAATCAGGTTTTATTACTGAACAACTTTGGACTGCAGGTCAGCAAACTTTAACATATTTTCTGCCAATCCAATATTCTTAGTGAAGAAAATAAGGGAAGCTTAAAATATAAATATTTCCTTACAGAAAGAGTAAGCCAAACACCACTGATGCATACACACAGAAATATCAAACAGCATGGCTGAAAAACACATACAGCCCTCATATGACTAATGAGGAGGAAAAGGAGGTGCTTGTTTTATTAAATACATACTTGTTTGCTTACATCCAAAGCACTTATTGCCAAAGGTTCCTCTGCCATCATAGCACAAAATTCAATTTTTATCTGAAAAATTTTGTTCAACTGTCCAGAGGTATAAATACCCTCTACAAATCTGCTAGAACTTTGTTTCCCAAAGAAAATGCTAATTGGAGACATCATTTGGAGACATCAGTTGTCACTATTGGAGACATCAAGAATTACTATCATGCAGATATGAAAACAGAACATTTTTTTTCTTTGGACTACTGATAAAAAAATATATTAAGTGACCAAAATAAAGATTTTTTAAATGAGATCTCTAACTAGATCAGAATAAAGGTAGCAAGTAAAAAAAAACCCAAACCAAATATGCATGTCAAGGAAGCCTCAATTCTGAAGTTTGGCTTTGCAGGTTTTAAGCACTTTCATCATTAACTTCCCATCAAATGAAAGGAGTAGAATGACTGGCAAATGCAGAATAACTCAAGCTGAACTGCCACTTCTAATAACCCAGTTTCCATTTAAACAGTGAGATGGCCATAGGGTTTCAGAATTTGTCACTACCATGTACACCCGCTGATAGTAAAGAAAATGCAGATGAGATGAGCCAGTTTTAGGCAACATGCTCCATTTTATTCTTTTGGTCATAAAAAAAAATTCTATAGAGTTAATATGAAAATTAACAACTTTTTTTTGGTTTTTAATGTAGGATAAAATAATTGCTGTCCTTTTAAGGAATGCACATAATTATTTTCAGCATTGCACACACGCAATAGAAACTTAGATTTTTTTATACATATCACTGACAAAGCAGATAGACACACCGTTTTCACAATGAAAAATTTTTTATCAAATAAACAGTGCAACTGCATTAGTGTGCACATTAGCATTTAGGGATAAAGATTTAGCTTTTCTGCACTGAGACATTAAGTTTTGCCTCAGGGAGGTCAAACACACAGCTCCAAATTAACAGCTCCAACAGTTGCAGCAGCTTTTTTAATAGATATAGCACCCAATTTCAGATTTCAGTGCAAATATACCATCATGGGGCAGGGGAAAGAAGTTGTAACATAAAAAACAATCTAAAATGTTAAAATCTAATCCTCTTTTAATACCTTAGCCCTCATGATGAAAATAAGAGTGTCCAATGATAACTCTGGTAAGTTCATTAAAAGGTAACCAGGTTGCATGTTCCAAGCTGGTTTCCTATAGCTCTTAATTGAGTGGATCAATCCTAGCCTGGCCATCAATTTGCTTCTCTCCTGCAGTATTCAAAGAATTTTTCCAAACATGTACATAGTAAAACTGAAATTCTGCTTTTCAGAAGAGTACATCTTCAACACATAGGCTAAATTTGGGAAACAAAATAAAGGATCCCTCCAAGTTCATTATCCTAAAAATAGAACACTGAAATTAGACTGCAGGTTTCATGGGATTTTCTTACTAAGTAGATCTCAAATTATTCATTAAAAATAATGTAAAGCTAGAGCTCAGAGTAACATAACGTATATTTTCAGTTTCAAAATACAGAATTTTTCATTTTTTTAAAATGAAAAATATTAGTTGCTAATTTTCAGGTTCAGCCCATTAAACATTAAATCAGAGATGTGAAATGCTAGAGCACGCACATTTTGCATTAGCATCTATATCCAGAAACTGACAAACTGCCCATTAAATCTTTTTACTAAATCATGGGGAAAAAAATGTCAAGAAGCAACTAAAGAGGAATGACAGGCAAACAACCAAAGTGAAGATGAAGTCACATGAAAGGAGCGACAAAGGAAATCAGTGCAAAAGAACTGCAAAATGCACTTCCAGTTAACCCAGATTTCAAAATCTCCTGTTTGTGAATAGTATTTTGTCAGGCACGTATTTCCTGCATTGAGTATATGGCTAGCTAGCAGTATGGATTCACTCAGCATGTAATTCAAATTTAAGTCAGTGCTTACAATGACCAAAATACTGGGTCTAAACAAAAACTCTGTTATGTAAGAACACAAACCAACTGCCTAGGAAAGGACAAATCACCACCACAATGGTTCCTGGCAAATTGGTGTGTAAAATGAATGAAGAGTATATTGGTCTAATTAAAATTATCTATCTACCTATAGATTTTATCTATCCACCATAGATTTTGACCTTGTGTATTTCCCATGCATAACATTACTGGTTTTGTTAGACTTGAATTTAACTTTGCTGAATGGCCAAGGCCCAGCATTTGAGTTTACTCAATCACATCTTCCTTCTGATTATCCATATAGGAAAAAATTACACATGTACAAAAAGAAGGCATAGAAGTGTATTCTTTGTATGCTTAAATGTTCAAATAATGCCAGACAAATGCCATAGAAAAATATGCATTTAGAGTCTGGGTTAGGGGCAGCAGCAAGTAAGAATCTGATAAACATTTTGTTTCAGTGAATTGCTTCCATAAATGAAGCAATTACAATTCTCAGATCTCGACTGTAAATCTGAGTTGACACTAGAGCACATCCCTGCTAATTATAAACCATGTTAAATTTGTCAATTTGGCACCACTGGCACGAAAAGCTGATCACTACTACTTTCACAAAACTGAAGTAAGACTAAATGACAATTAATGAGAAGACATCCCACGTCCTCTAATTTTATATAAATTTAATACAACATGCACCACCAAGCAAGAGCCACTGCTAACTCTCTCCCTGGCACCAGCAAATTCCTCTGCTGTTTGATGATGAAAATGAAGTGGATCATTTATACTTACAGACTGTGCATGCTAGGCAAGGAATTTTGGCATTAAACAGCCCTCAACTCACTTTAATACAAATTAATTTTTGAACTTCATACAAGAGGAAGCAGAAATACTTACTAGTACAGAACTTCATTTGCTTCATGCCTTTCATATCTGACAGTTTCACACATCAGTCTGAAAGAGAAGAAAGTCAATTTTAGTTATGATGCCTATCAGTGTCACAAAGACTTCACTTTCTAAAGTTACTCAGCATTTCCACAGGTAACTCCAGCACTTACAGAAACTAACCACTAATTTAAATGCAAGCTGATTCATAATTTAAGAGAACAAATTGTAAAATCTAAGTATTTAAGATATTAGTTGATCCAAGATCAGATTTGATTTAGGATGCTAGACGTAGCTGTTCCCATAAAAAGTTCTGTAAAAATTATATTGATCTCATTTTACAAAGTGATGTGATAAGAGTAGCTTTATAAAAACAATTCTGAATTTTAGAAATGGTTGGAAATGTACTATGTGCAACACTAATCAGAGATACAATACAAAAACTGCTCTCTTTTTCAAGTCAAGTTCAATAGATAAAACAAGAAATTATGTTGCATGCTTCTTATTTTGCTAAAATTCAGCAACTTGAAAATTACCGTGAGATTTTAATGCTGAAATCCCAGAGGGCTCAAAGTGGAGAGAATTTCCTCCAGGAAAATCCTCTGTCTGGAGGGGAGGATTAAAGTGCTTTCGTATTCACTGCCTGCCTGACAAATGTGGCATAATAGAGAGCAACTATAATACAACTTACCACATGCTAGGAAATGCAATGTTAACTTGATGAAGAAAAATCACAATGCCATTTCTGTCAATTGCCTCAAAGAAACAGCCCTGTGAATTACTCTCAACTTTCCAGCTGAGAGACAAATCCCACTGTCTCCCCTGGCCTTTCCAGAGCTCTGAAGAAGACTGCAAACCCCAAGGCTATTTGATGCTCAGGCAGAGATTTACCTAAGAGGCTCCTGAGAACATTCAAATAAGGAACTATATTTAAACTCTGAAAACAAATTCTCTTTCCTCACATAATCCATCAGAATCTCGGCGTATCAATGACTACCTGCCAGCAATCATAAGCAGACCAAAGCACTCAAGAGTTGCTGCTCAGGCAAGAAGTCTCCAAAAAGTTGATTTGAGGCCTGTAAGAATTGGTCTGGGTTTGACATAACCATCAATTGCCATTTGCTAGAGCACTCATTTCAATAGTCAACAGACTGCTACAAAGTCACCTTAGCCTTCATGTCTCACAGGATTTTCCTTATTACTTCAGCACACTAAGAAACAATGCTTTTTTCTGTTCAGAAGTGGCAGGCTTATAGTGGTATCATGACCATTAATAAATTGTTAATAGAAAACTGACATTTTAATTCTGTTTGCAGATAGAGAGATATAAAAATTAAGAATCAAGCTTTACTACCACAGCCTTTCCCACACCCTGGTACTTTAGATCTACACTTTGGACCATCTTTGAGAACTTTTCTCACAGAAAAATGTCTCTATTGTATGAAATTAAGCATTATGTATTTCCTATCAATTTCAGCTAATGAAAAATCTTCTTCCATCCTGGCAAAGCAAAAAAACTTTGAACCACAGAACCATCTTTTTTTCAGACACTTCTCTCCATCATAAAATTGGGTCTTGTCAAAATCTTTTACAGACCCTGAAAGCTACTGTCTGCTTCTGCCTCCTGGGTTTTCATCTTCCCTCTCTGATCCTGTTTTGAGAGGGAAGGGGATCAAAGACATGAAGTCATTTCTAGGAGTCAGATTAAAAAATTTAAATACTGCTCAAGGATAGCCTGTGCCCTACTGGCCTGGAACGATGCTGGGCAATGTGCCACCTAAGAGCAAGAGTCACAGGAAACAGAATTACTTTAACAAGCAAGTTCTGTTCCCTTCTGAATTGGGATAGAAGGAAGCACATTCTTGATAAAGTCACGCAAGTTCACCACTGGCACTGAGTTTCACAGTATTTTGGTCCCATTATTAGGACAGCAATAGAGGAGAAAATGCCTCTTACAGATGGTAACTAAGCATTTCAATTTTTGTTTCTAACAGTGGAACAGTTAGAAATTACAGTGACTACATAGCACAAACTAGATTGCTTCCTCAAATATTTGAAAAATTGAATTAGTTCTGATCAATACTAGTGTCCAGTTTTTGCTCAATCACTCAAAAGTGATCTTTATCCGCTTCCTCAACAAATGTAATAAATCACAGATGAGATCACCAGCAAGCCACATGGTAAGTTATTCACTACTAGAGGCCACATTTAATACATTCGGTTTTAATGAATCTCAGGAGGTTTTTGTGGCATTCCACTGCCACAAGAAGAGTTGTATCCTAAAGGATACTGTAAAAGCTTTCAGTCCAACATCTGTTGGGAGCCCAGCCTTTTCCATGTATGGTACTGTAAACAGAAGCTCTCTTTGAGGAATTCGCTATGCTGGGAGAGCGAGTTCCACACATTCCTCAGCAAGAACCTCATGCTGCACAGGAAGCCAAGAAGCACACATCAACATACCACACAACCATATGTGCACACTTTGATCTTTGTAAACAAGTTAACATTAGTTCAACTCCAGCTATGCAAAACTTCACGTGCTTAAAGTACTGCATATAACAACATAACACAAAATACTTTAATTGAATGTAACCATGACCTCCTTACAAAGCAAAAGTAATTACAGAGACATCTTTGAAATTAACATTCACATTGCAAAATGTGTCTCCAGCACTTTGGAAGAAAGAAAACCCCGCCTTTTATTTTCTCCAAATTACAGAATATTGGCTTGGGAACGTGGACTCCCACAGAATGACGAAGCAAGAGGCCAGAAATTAGAACCTAAACCAGCATTAATCAACTCAAAGTTGCTTCAGCATCTTCAGATGTGGCAAATGTTGGCAAATCTCAGGATATAAAACAGCAGTAATTCACCCTCTCTACCCACAGGCATGGAGAAGAAGTGCTGGCCTCCTCCTGCAGCTGCCAGCCTCACACTAATGACCAAATGCCCTTAGAAACCTCTGCTGTAGATGCTTGTGGGAGGACAACTGAAACAATTACTTAAAACTCAAACAAACACAAGTCCTTACAAAAAAAAAACAGAAAGCTCTCGGGAAAGTTCTGACTTGAATTCATTTGCTTCATGAAGCATTTTAATAACAAGGGTGGATGGCATTTATCAAATATATTTACTAAGTATTATTTGTATGTGTTGTACATAACGCGTCTAAAATTTCCACACAAAAGCAAGCACAAACTGAAACAGATGCTGAAAACCAGGCTCTGCTCCCATGATTACTATATTAAATAAATTATTTCATCAATTTATAGGCTTGTACTCTGTATATGTAAAGCATTTATTTCTAGTCCAAAAGTTTGAAATGCGTCCATAATAGGCAGAAATAGGAAGGAACAAATAGAGATACACTATGCAGACATACAAGGAGGAAGCGTTAGAAGAATAAAGAAGAGAAGAGAAGACTACAGTGATAGGCAGTTTGAGGTAGGGTACACAAGACAAGTATATAGTTACCAAAATTACTGTTCCTTTGCCTTGTTAGTGCATTAGCATATATGTTTTTTAATGACAAATTATCATACCTTAGCTGATGCTCTCTCAGATTAGACAATGCTTCCATTCCATGTAAATATGAATACACAATCTCCAAGTCCTACAAAAATAAGGAAAACATTTTTAGTATTTTCAGTTTGGTACAAGCTGTTAAAACACTGGTTTTAAAAGCATCCAGAGGTCTCTTAACAGGGCTAATAGGGACACTTCTAGGAGGGTAAAGGCAAACTGCAGGAACACCTTTGATTATAATCTGGAAACTATCATGAGGAAGAACAACACCATGTCCACATCAAATACAGAAACCTTTCTGCTTTCGCTGTCTCTATGTCTAGGAAACAAGCCTAATCCAGAATTACAGTGAACTTATTTTGCAAATATCACAGAGCTGCTTTCCAAAGTCAACATCCCCAAAACTTTCATTTACTTTGTAAAGAAAGCAAGGTCATAAGAAATCAGTCAGGGAGAAAGAAAAAAAGTACAACACTGTCTAACAAATTACCCCATTGTACAGAGATATTTCTAAAATTGTATCCTCTTCAAATGGAAGATAATCCACAATCTTAAATGAGAAAAAAAGCTGGCATGAGCAGAAAATTATTGGCATGAGATAATAAGAAAAACCAAACATGATCCTAGTTATAATATGGTGAAGTTTTACATTCAACTATCATGGACCTCCAATATCCAGCTGACAAAACATTAATAAAGATATGAAAATAACATCCAAGACTAAAACATCCTAAAATGCAACTGTAGAAACACTAATGCCAGGCTAGAGGCTTTGCTCAAGTTGTACTTAAAATAACTATGGCATTTAAGAGAAAGCTTCAGTGAAGCCAACAACCTCTATTTAGAGAGATTTAACTTTGGCTCGTGGATTTCATGTTGTTTCATCATCCTTTTTCTTATTTTAAAACTTGCTAGTTGAGAGACAAAGTATGATCCATAATTCATTAAAAATCAGAGCAACAGTCCACAACCACTAGCTGAGGCTGGCAAAATTGAGAATAAACTAAAACCAACACAACTCTCGTAACTTACTGTGAGAAGATGTTTCTCAAGTAATGGAATATATCAAAAGCTAGAAATTTATGAAAGATTTGATCACTGTGAAATATTTTTGAATTTAAAATTGCCTAAAAAGTACACAGTGAAAGAATGTTCTTTGGGCAAAGACAAAGAGCTGACATTGCAGAGAGAACTTAAATTTAAGAAAAAGAAAACCCTATTAAATACACTAAGTGTAGAAACATGTTGTACTTGTTAAAACCATGGTACAGATCAGAAAAGATCCCAGGAGTTACACTCGGTGGCTAAGGCTAAACAGATATCTCTCATTCTCTAACAAAAAGAATGTCTTTTTCTCACAGTAGAAGAGGTAAATGTTCATTTTGAAAAAGCAGAGGAAACACACAAGCCAAAGTGCTGCCATTTCACTTCAATTTTGGCCCTTCTGTTCCCCTGCCCTCTAGAGGCTTTGGTCCCGTGAAGAGCAGAGGGCACATCAAAGACAAAAGTAATTATGCATGTGTTGGGATGGAGGGACTCTGCACGTACAAGGTTCTGAAGAGTAAATACAATAGTGGCTCGCCCTTTTACTTTTTTTTTTCATACAAATGAAAGCATGTGAAAAGCCGTGTCTGCTGTAGTCAGTGACCTGCTTGCTGGCCAGACAGGCTGGAGGTGAGCTGAGGCTCCAGGGAGCCCTGTGCTGGCAGCAGGGTGAGTCCCCGTGGCGCTTCTGCTGCTCATCCAGACGTGCCGGGCTCCACGGCACAAGCCAACAGCTGCCAGGGGAAGCTGGGAGGGCACCACTGAGGATTGGATGCTCACAGCAGCATCTTACATGGAAAAGAGCCTGGCCAGAAAGTGCTGTTCGAACTCATTTCCAGCAAGTCTCTCTAACAGCAAGCAGGGAAAAAAAGGAGAGTGACTTTCTGCCATCATCTTGCATGGAGGTTTCTCTGGAGTGGCAGAGGCTGTTTGCTGTAAAGTATTCACAGAAGAACAGAGAGCCATTAAGGATGCTAGCTTACAGACCCAGGAGTGGACCCATGTGCATGTGGTTTCCAAAACTGATGGGTGACACAAACTGAGTGACCAACCCTAGAGATGTACAAAAGAGTGATGAACACAGGTTGTGTTCTGAGAGAAATGCACACGAAGTGACTCAGTGCAGGGGAATGCATTAAATCAGGGAAGGGAGTCATAGAACCATAGAATGGTTTGGGTTGAAAGGGATGTTAAAGATCATAATTCCAACACCCCTGCCATGGGTAGGATCTCCTTTCACTAGATAAGGTGGTTCAAAGCCTCATCCAGCCCAGCCTTAAGTCATTCTGACCAATTTCACAAGCAACAAGGTATGTTTGGTGAACTCTTTTTTTCAAGGTAAGTAATTCCCTTTCAAAATCTAAGCATACTTGTCAAATATTTGCAAATATAACATCCCATAGGTCCCCAGATAAGGAACTGCAGATGGTGGAGGTCCTTGACTAAAAAAAAAAAAACAAACAGTGATAGAGAGAGATTAAAAAAAAAACCCTAAAGAACTCTAATAAAACGGAGAGGTGATGAAAAAGCACAATTAATGAAGTCCTCACTTGTGTTTCCATCATAGTTGCTGGCTAAAGATACCTCGTCACTGAGACAACGAAGGTGAGGGGCTTTTTTTTCAAACTGGGGTGGGGGGGGAAGGGGCAGCAAGAAAACATTCTAACATCTCAGCTGCCATGCACTGGATGTTTCCGACAAGTGCCAAAGTGAGCTGCTGCCCATCCCTGAAGCGGAATCTTTCCAGAGGCGTCTAGCTCCCTCTAGCACCTAAAGTTTGGCATTGAAATTGAAGTAAGAAAAAATCAGTAACGCCCCTTTCAATCAATTTCTCTGTTATACTGCAAAGTACAAAAAACTACTGTAGAGTCAAAAGAGCAAATATATATTCATATGTGGTCAGTAGGTTCTGCACACTTCCAGTCAGCCTGCAGCACTAAAAAGGAGGAAGGCAATTTAAAAAAAAAAGAAAAAAAAAAAACCAGAATGTCAAATTATTGTTGTTAGGTCACACCAGTTTTCCATTTATCTCAGGAAAAATTACACTGCGCTTACTTGGCAAAAATACTCATTATCGAACACAAATAGCTGTTTCAACTCCTTAATTCAAACTGACTTGACAGAATGCAGGAGTCTTTTGGAAACATCTGTGTCAAGTATTGCAATATCCTAAGCAGATTCCAAGTGCTTGAAATGAAACAATTTCATAAAAACAACACACACACACATAAACTTAGGCATGTAAATTACGAAAGTTTTTGATTTTGATATTGAAGACACTTGACAAAAGCTAAACTTGTAAATTTCTCAGGAAAAGAACTGTGTCTTTAAAGGGCATGACATGCCTACATGATTTATGCCGACTAGTTAAGCAAAACCCTTAAAGTAGCAGCTAAATTTAAGCCCTCTGTTGACTTCCACAAACATTTCTGCCAGTTCGCAGTGTCCCTGAGAGCTGCCTCTAGCAAACGCACAGGCTGTGCAGAAGCAGGCAAGTGACAACAGCACAGCTGCTTCCTTGGATGCTGTTTTGACAAGGCGTGTACCCAAATCACCACCGGAGGGCAGCCCGAGCCACCGAAACTGCAGAAAACGTCATTCTCTCCAGTTTCTCCCTTCATTGTTTCCAATATAACTTCGTAGGAGTTCGAACATGCCAAGGGGAGCAACGCTAATCATCACCACTACAACTGGTTAAATATTCTGCTACAGGAAGGACTACTTATTCAAAAGCGCAGAGCAACTACCAGCTTTCTGCTTTCTACTTTTATCCAGCCGGTAGAATT
>VXBQ01006515.1:0-21804 GCA_013400175.1 Phainopepla nitens | reverse complement strand
CATGCAAAGGCTCAGCTGATCTTGCTGTACAAAGGTTGTGGCAACAGCTTGAAGAAACATCTCAATGGAAACTCCAAATCCAAAAATTAAAAGCAAAACACAAATTAGCACAGCTTTAAAAGCATGTTTTTATTTAAATGAAAGCTAAAAGACTGAAAGCTAATCTACACCTAAATCTGTACTGCAGCCAAAGTCATATGCTTGGGTTGCTGTGTGGGAAGCAGCACAAGATTTGTTTAATTCAGTGTTATTTCTTAATTTACTTATTTCTGTGCTGTCAGATGGATCACTTTAAAGTTCTGACTGTACTTTGAAACAAAACAGAGACACTCAAGTTTTAACACAGCTAAACTTCAATTAGATCTGCAGAAACATATTGGTCTGCAACCTTACCTCTGCTCTCCATTCTAATAAAAATATGTCTATGTTTATGCCCAGAGTTTCTATCCATTTGATTTGTGCTTCAAACATATTTGCCAGTTACACAAACCAGAGAAACCTAAACCAGAATGCTGGCCCCAAATCCATACTCGCTTAATGAAGACATTTTTACTTAGTTAAGATGATAGAGATGTGAAAATTTGCTATTTTGGACTGAAAAACTTAAACCTCTCTAAAAATTGCAAGCTTACACCAGTTTCAGTCCTGGTTTGCATTAAGGTGTGAAACTACAGGCCAAACTCAGTTATTCATCCTTGCCACTATTAAGCAAAATCCTGAGAAATTCATTGCTCTCCAAGTAAGAAATTCACTCATTTCTGTGATGTGGCAAACAAGCAGAGAGCCACTTTCATCTTATAATAGTTTGGCTTCTCTCAAATCAAAAGGCAAAAATAAAAAACAAGCTAAGTCCTTGATTCACAGTCTTGAAGGATAGAAAAAAAAGAGCAACTTTTCAAACCATCTAATATTCACCTGAGGCTCAAAAAGATCTGCGTTCTGAGAGCACAATAGATTTTCAAAGGCTGACCTCTTAAAATAACCTGTCTTTAGTTCACACTCAGCCAACCACCAGGAGAACCAGGCTCCAAGGGGAGGGCGTGTACTCACTCCTGATCACACGTGGCCCCTCCAGACCACACCCCAAGCCCATTTTTCAAGGCTGGGAAGACAAGAGGTCCCACCTGGTCCCTCCATGCTGATTCCTGCCACCTCCCTGGCCCCAGGGTGAGCACCTGCTCACAGGGACCGAACTTCCAGCTGCTCTCTTGGCAGCATGAGACCCATGAGCTCCAGTGTGGAGGTCACGGAGGCAAGCCTCCTGCAGCCCAGAGGAAGTGGGACCTCAAAGTCTTTGATGGATTTCAACAGACCATGAAACTGCTGGCAGGAAGACAGACATTTCTATATGGCTGACTGAACAGTTATTTTAGCTCAGACTGAAACCTTCCCAAATTGTGATGTACTAACAAGAGCAGCAACGCCAAGTTTTGTTCTTCTTATTGAGCAATGAAGCCACAATCCAAATGCAGGTTGTTGAAGTCCTGCCTCTCTTTCATAGTAGCTGTAGGATACTGTCTTTTTCCCTTCACACAAGCAGAAATCATACAACTCTCAGGCACTAGGGTAGCTATACCAAGCACTTACATTTTTTTTTTTCCTCTACTATGGATTTAGCACTGGCCTGTCTGGCTGCCTGTACTGGCTCACTGAGGCCAAAGCAGTGCCAGCATCACCAGAATAAAGAGACTGGACTACAGCAACATCAATTCCATATTGCTTACATGAAAACTGCCAAGTGCACAGAAGAGTAGTGGCCACTCCCATGAAGGTTTATTCATGTCTGGTTCACACTAAAATGCCAGGCTCTCACCCAGAGCAGCTCAGAACACAAGTCACTGCCTTCAGAGACAGCAAGGTGTGCAGGGCAGGGCAGGTGGTGGGGGAGCACACCAGCTACCCCAGCCAAACCCTCTGCAGGCAGGAGGGGGACTAAACACTCACCTAAGGGTGAGCTCACAACTTGCAAATACTGACCTGCAAAATACAGGAGCAAACCACAAAAACTGACTTCCACCATGACAGAAAAATCCAATATTGCTGATACCAAAATCACTGCCATGAAGATGAATGTTTCATCTTCACCTCCAGTGTGCCAGCAGTGGAAAAAAACCTGAACACACGCAAACTGCTGTGCAGAAGCATGCCCAGATATGTACATGCTTATCACTGAGCCATGAATTGATTAAAAAGAAGTATTTGTCTGCAAATTTTTAACATTCTTTTTCTTACATCAGGACCTTCAAATTCAGGCGGGGGCATTGCCAGATGGGAAGCCTGCCAGTATCCAACCTATTACACCACCAATTTAAGATACGTTTTTCTTTTTAACTTTACTGTAAGCTACAACAACATTTCTCTGCAAGCCATTCTTACTGTTGTACATAAAGATCTGTGGCTTAAAAGAAATTAAAGCCTAAGTTATTGTAAATAATTTATGGATGCTGAATTGGCAGCTATACAAGAAGAAATTAAATATTTAAGTGAAATTACATTTATTTAATGGCCCTCATTGGTACTTACATGAGAAATTCCATGGGCTCTGTTATAAAGAAGAACACAAGTTTTGTAAATTTACCTGAAAGTTCTGAAAAATCTTGCCATCTTAACCTGTATGCATTTTTCTCAACTAACATGCATTATATTCTGGGAAATCCATGACAAAACATCACTCCACAGCCAACAGGCATGACTAAGCTTGGGAATCAGCCTTGACCAGAAGGGAGCTTACAGGCCATCCAGTCAACCCAAGCCTTCACTTCTCTAGGCAGTGGAAAAGAGATATTGTATTGATCTTCTTAAGAATTGTTGACACACAAAAATGGTTATTTTTAACTCCACTATGGGGAGGGTGGGGATATTTGTTCTAGGTTACGGGTGGAATTTTTAAACCGGATTAGAAACAGGAGGAACAGGCAATTTTCATCTGGAACTCAAGCACCCATGCATGAAGTTAATCAGGAGCAACTCCAAAACCCCATAAAGAAAAAGGAGAAATCCCATTTTCCTGGGAGTAGTCCCAGTATAGAACAGAAACATGCTTTTCCAAAGACTGAACTGAATTACTGCTTCAATGTCAGATGCTGGAGAAGCACCACAGGATCTCAGTAAAATAACTGCAGAGAAATATGATGTTTCAACGGGGTACTGAAATCAGCTTTCCTGTCTTTCAAAGATACTTTATTTCTTTTGTGAATTATTTTCTTTCTGAAGAGCTTCCCTCAAAAGACAATTTCATGCTCATTTCTGCATTTTAGAATTTTTTTTTCTAATTGGAAGAGTACAAAAATGAGTTGGAAGGTTCAACAACCCACTCACACTAACAGACTTATAACACTGTCTCAAGAGTAGTCCAATTGATTCAACATACCCTGCTGGTCATAAAGCTTTCAGCAGAATAAAAAAAAAAAAATTAAGACATTCATTATTCTAATCATCACATAGGATGGGGGGATGAACATGGAAAGGGTAGATGGGAAATTAAAGCCTGCCATGCCATAGAAGTCCATGAGCAAACTAATGAGCATAGGAAATTACAGGGTAGTGCAGTGCATTTCTTTTCTGCTTTCCGGACTCTCAGAAGTCAGACAATTAAATGCTTAACACAAAAGCTCAAGTTCTGTAGCGAGAAATCCAAAGGCTGATTGCATGTCCAAATGCAAGAAAAACAGTTCCACCACAAAAGATCGTTCCTACTGACAGCATAGTCCATAATTATAAAAGGCACTTCAGTTATTCACCATTAAAATATATATGTAGTTGTCTTTTTGCATCTTCTCAATATTTGTTGCCACTAGTTGGAGGTTTGCATTAAGTCTGTGCCAACCCATGACAGTCTGTTAAATCCATTTTCACATTCATTTGCACAAATATTCACATCTTTTGTTGCAGAGGGGTTTTTTTTAATGCTAAGAAGAGTTTCAAATTGTTTTGAGCTAGGGTTATTTATCCCATATCTTTCATTAGATATATGAAATAACACCCAGTATCCTATTAAACAAAAATGAATCTTGCACTAACAGATCAGCTACTAAACATGGTGGTACTTATTTTTAAACAACTACTTGTAGCAGAGGCCAATTTTATGTAAGTTTATATACAGTACTATAATGATTGACAGCTTTAAATTAAAATAAATCTTAAAAAAACAAAATCAGGAACTCAAAAGGGAAAAATGAAGTGATACACAAATGTCCTGGAGTTAACAGTCAAAAACTAAGTCCTAGTTGGCACCAAGTTATGATGGCAGAAGCACTTTAAAGGACATCAGCCTAGAGATCAACATCACGAAGAGCAACTAAGGTGGCCACAAAAAGAAGACCACGGTACCACCTAAGGTTGCCTTCCAAAAACAGGGTCAGTAGCTGGCCATGCTTAGAGGATTCCCCAAGAGCTGTGAGAGCAAGATCAAGATATGACAGCTCTCAGATACTTTTAGTGATCCGTTTGGGGGGCTTTTTAAAAGTCTTTAATTAGTCTACAGGTTTCAAAGCAGGCAGGTTAATATCCATGATACCCGTTCACTCACAAGGACTGTAGTTCACACAACCTAGGAATAACTAAGCCAGTCAAACAACTTGCCATGAAGGAAGCACATCACTGTAAACTTGACCTAGATGAAACCATCATATAAACTCCCCTGTAGTGGGCAAGGGCAATCTATTTTCTGAAAAAAAAATTAAGTTTCTGTAAAGCCTAGGTCCTGGTACTTCACCATCATAGCGACAGCTACACAGTATTCCTTCTTCAAATGCATCATTAAAAACGTTTTGATCATTACAAAAATCCCAACATACACTTCATAGCATAGTGGTATTCATGGTGGATGAACACATGGTGGACCAGATGTGTTAAATGGAGCAGGCATTCCAAATCATGAGCAAAAATGTCACAGTGACATAGAAGAGGTGCCTTTCATCAACTGACACACGGTGACTGCTCCTGTGAAACCTTTAAGCTTTCCATCGTGAACAAACTGCAAATTCAGTACCAGGATGAGGCAGAAATGTGCCTGAGCTGATGAAGGGGTAACCCAGTAAGCCACCTCTGCACAGTAACTTGTGATCATCTGTCTGCATCTGAAGCTCAAACAGTCCCAACTGCTCACATTTATCCAACTTCTCAGACACAACGGCTTTATATCTCGCTTGGAACAAACCTTCTTGTGCTGTTGGGAAGGAGCAGCCCAGCTATGAAATGGGGGTTTCAGCACTGTCCCAAGTGCTGAATGTCATCACACTCCACCCTCTGGTTTGTGCATTTTCTCCCTTGCCAACCAAAATCAAACAAACTCCAAAACTACCCAGAAACACAAGCTCCACCCTCGTCAAGAAAAATCAGTTCCCAGGCACAATTCAACCCCAACCCAGCCAGCAATACACTCCATCCAGAACTACCCAGAGCATCAGGGCCACCTCCACTTTGTAAACTGGAGTTTTCTAGAAGCCCATGATACCAGGGGAGACCCTGGCCACTCCTCCAGAGGTTACTTGTCACAAACTCAACCATCGCTGAGCTGGGCTTAAACAATGAGGAGCTCCAGGCTGCAGCTCCCGGCTTATTACCATGACAACTCACATCCAGAAACAAAAGGGACCCACACGCATTGAGAATTGTGCTCTGCCAGAACTTACTACGAAAATATCTCAGTAGTACTATAATCAACAGAAAATACAGTGACTTGTTTTCTGTGGCTGGCTTACAATCATTTCACATTGCTGGCTTACAACCAACAAAAGCAAAAACACAAAACAAACAAAAATAAAGTTCCCCTTTCCAACCACAGAGGCAACAGTGGGTATTTGCTGAAGTAAAATGGCTGTATTTCTTTTGCCTTTGAGAGTTTGGGGGTTTTTTAATGGGAAATAATGTTGTTCAGCTTCTTTGTACCAATGATTTTTTTTTTTAAAAACAGATACAATAAAATCATAAGGAAGAGGGAGAAAATATTACACCACAACTAATTTCAAAAGCTTATATCCCAATATACATCCTTTATATTCAGATTTTTAAAGAAGGCATTAAAATTCATTTAGATAGATAAAATTTCCCCAGAAGTTAAACACACAAGATAGCCAAGAGTTATATTCTTTTTTTTTTGTTAGCAGATACATTTCCAGCATATTTCAGAGCATTGGTTCCAAGAGATATAAATCGTACTTGAAGCATCAACAGCAGATCACATGAAAATTTTTCCCAAGCTATCAGGCAAATGATCATACTGAAGTACATATTTACATGTCAAATAATTCTTCACCCAAAAATTAATCTCAAAAGCTACTGGTGGTCACATCCTTCCAGAGATGGCATTACTCCTCTGTGTAAAGGAGGCAAACAAACAACTAACTAGAATAATCATCGAGCCTGAAATTATTTCTTAGCTCAGGTATTTTTTGGAACAGAGACTTGCATTTAATAACTCCAAATTATTATCTTTTGGGATGTTTTTAAGGGTTGTTTTTTTTCTCATCCTATAAGCAATATATAAGTAGAACTCTAAGAGGGAAGTAAGTTTCAGGTTTGTGTTTTTTAAGTATTACTCGGGGTTGGATCAATTTCCATATTTCAGATGGGCTTACTGGGGTTACTGCTCTGATCTGACTTCAGCACACGTTTTCATTCTTAGGACAGAACACCAATCACCTAAGAAATTTGCACTTCAAATGGACAAACATCTACAGAGGTCAAGCTTCAGCAGGATCACGGTGGCGGTGAAGCACGGTCCCTCTCAGGCCACGGCACTGCAATGTAAATGCAGCCCCGAGTACCATAAAACCAGATGGAAAACACGGGCTAGTGCCCTTCCACTGCTGAATGGGTTGGACTTTCCTAAATTCAGGCTTGATGATTATTCTGTGTAAAGCACTTTAGAACTTGAGTTGTTTGTTTGCCTCCTTTACACAGAGGAGTAATGTCAGCTCTGGCAGGATGTGACCGGCGCTTCTGAGATCAAGATGCTCTCTGTGGCACCGGGAGAGCATCTGACACCTCAGTGAGCAAACTCTGCTTGGCACAGCTGCCTCCTCTCTGTTTCGGGCTTATGCTGTGATCCTCTAATGGTCCAAGTCCAAGAAGCAGAAGTCACGCAGGCACCCACAGACAGCCCACACAACACTGCACCGGGGCACACGCCCGGTCTGGGAGCAGGCGGATGAGCTGGGCTCAGCCTCTGCCTGCTCAGGTGAAGGGACACAGAGCAGCTGCAGCTTAAGTAACATATCACTGCCCTTAGAGGGAAGGACTTGAGTGTATCGGCTTAGTCTTACCTGGCATAGCACCCACAAGGGAAAACCATCAGGAACCACACGGAAGTTTAAAAAATACAAGAGATGTTACAACAGTGAAACTTCACTCTGCCAGCCCCTAAAAAAAATCCCTTCTGGAGAGGACAAATCACTCAGTTGGTTTGGCTGTACTGTTCAACCATAGGAGAGAATCTGGAACCACCCTTCTCAAATATCTCCCATTAGCAGCTTTAGATAGCTCTTTCTCAGCTCTTTGAAATCCTTTTCAACTCATCAAACCTGCTGAAGGCATCCATCAGATCCAAATCCACTTCCATGCATCAGATAGCTCAAAACCCAAGACTTAACACCTATCCCGTTTGTCAAATAGCCTTAAACACTGCATTTGTACCACGGATTACAGAGTTGGTCACACAGACATGATCTTCACTCTCACAGAGAGGAGATTCTCAAAAGGCTGGAATCTGTGAATTAAGCTGATCTGCCACATACTCTGTTCCCTGACTTGGCTGGCTCTGTATGTGTTTTTCAATAACTCTACCAATAACCATAAAGAGACAGAGATATTGCCAGTTATTTTTTTGTGACCAGAGACTTCCTAGTTAAGAACACAAGGCATCACAATAGCAGTGACTGCTCTAGGCTGGCCTACAAACCATCTACTGAACTAGAGTTTAATTTCTACGAGCTGCTAGTGAGATATGTATGGCTGTCGTATCACAACTAATTTTTATTTTTTTTACCGAAGTTCAAAACCTTCCCTCCATATGTTATTTCTCTCCCCAGAAGCCCCAACAAAGAGGGACATTTACAAGTCAGCAGGTGGTGCAGCCTCCAAAGGACCAACAGCAAGTGTTGCAGGATTGAGAAACCAAACACACCAACAGATGAAAACCCCGTCCACAGGACAACAGCAGGCAGCCTCTCGGAATCTTAATCCAACCCATATTAAGGGGAAAGAGGTTTTTCCATAGTCTTTCCAGAGCAGGACCATATGTCACATGCTTTGCTCAGTGCAAGTTAAACACGTGTTAGAGATATAACACTGAATTTCTCTTGTATAATAAAATACACACCCTTGGTTTCATAACAGCATTTTGTCCTAGTTCTTAAGCATCATCTTTTATAAACTTTTAAATCAGTTCTTGATATGTAAAAACTTACTGGTTAATTTGCAAACTAATTTAGACTGAGCATATGACAGCCATCCATTTACCAAATCTTAACAAGATACCGCTTATCAACTCCTGAGCAAAGGACATTTGTTTTCAAACCAAGTGCATACCTTCACAGCAGCTTAAAATCGTGTTGTCTCCAAAAGCAGACTTTAAAGGTATGCACATTCCTCATCAAAGATTACTGCTTATCTCAGGAGTCTGACGACTCACTCTTAACATTAAAAAACAATTCCAAACAGAGCTCAGGTAAGGCATGGCAGTGAAATATCACACCCTTCCCAAAAGCATTCAGATGGACAATAGGTGCAATCTCTGCCATCGGAACACCACATTCAGTGGCAAGAAGCCCTTGCAATTAGGAGCCCAACTCTAAGCAGGTTCGAGCACCACGTCACTATCTAAGCATTCCTAAGACTGTACTAATAAACATGACCGAAGTTCTAGCTGCTTGCACAGCCTTCGAATGACCTAAAACATGGAAGAAACAAACACCTTTCCACGTTTTTTTCCGAGTCTGCCACAAGAACATAGGAGTGACAAACGTGATTTCAAACAGTGAAATCTTTCCATTGTATCTTTCCTAAAGATACAATGGCGTATGGTGATCTGGATGACAAAAACAAACAAACAAACAAAAAAAGTGAGACCCACGCAGAAACACTGCCATCTCCTCCAGGAGCCAGGCAGGTGGCAGCCAGGAGCCTTACTCCAGGAACACCTGCTGGGATATGGGGATGCACCACACTCACCGGTGATTCTGAGCTTTAGGCAAGGAGGAAGAAGGATGATTAGTGACACTGACTAACAGCAGAGGACTCCTACAAACGCTGGCTATGGTGACTGAGGTAAAAGGCTGCAGAGGGACGGGAGGGTGAGGCACAAGGACACCACACCTGTGGTGTTCAGCACAAGGAGCTGAGATCCAGGCAGGTTTATTATTAGCTCTGGCCTCCACGGCTGTCTGTTGATACCAATAGAGCTAATTACTGTTTCTGCTCTCTGCTCCCCAACCTCACTTGGAAGGGCTTATTAAGTCAGGAGTCAGGCAATACGCACAACAGCCTCCACTACATTTCAACAGCACTTCTCTGCTGGAGAAGTAAGCCACAGAAGCCCTGACGAGTGAGATGCAGAAGGCAGATCCACAGAAGTCAGCTCAGGAGCAACAAAACTGGATCAAAACTTGCTCTGTGGAAATCCAAGGTGCTTTCCGTATCCTGTTCACTATCCCCAAGTCCAAACATAAAGCTCAGTAGTTACACCATCCCTGCACCATCACAAGCTTTCCTCAGTGTGCCCGCTGCCTCTCAGCTAAAGCATCCTGCAGGACCTGTCCTCTCTTTGGAAAATCATCACAGCACGTGTAAACTGACAGGGAAGCCTGTAAGTGTTAAGACTTTTTCCTTTGAAGACAATATACTCAGTCACATTTAACACAGATCGTGATTATTATTTGTAGTGCCACACATCAAGGAGTGGCTTGTCTGTCAGATTTTATCTATTTAATCTGCAAGTGGTCAGCAGTCTCAGACAAATTGTCTAGTTCAAGAAATAGTCAGACTGCAAACTTTTCATCCACAACATAATACAAACAAGTGTTTTCAGATTTTAAAGCCATTGTTTCTACACACAAGACCCATGCACTACAGCTGAGAGCTTCTGACAAAATAAGGTTTTACCTTGTCACAGTAGCCTCTCCACCATCCCTCCCTCACCAGCATTCTTAACCCATTTCAAAAGTTTGATTTTTTCAGAAAAACGTGAGGTTTTTGGCTCCTTTGTGAAGCTATCAATTGCTGTAAACTGGCAAATACATCTATCATTTCCTTTTTCCTCACCCTTAATTCACAGAAATTAATTTCTTATACTGCTGGTGCGCTCCCTTCTGTAGTTTAAGTAACACTTACATTTAGCCCTAACAGGCAGTCACAGAGTTGATGGTCAGCATAGAAATGAGTTGGAGGTCTCAAAGCAGCTGCTAGAAGGAAAACAGCTGTAAAGAAACTACCAGGGGAGGAAAGAACTTGTCACCTCTCTTGGCAGTCTCAGATACTAGAAAAAGTCTGAATGAAGCCAGCAGCAGCTCCAAGACCCCACACATTTAATGGCAAGCCAAATCCTGCAAAATCTGGTAAAAGTTCCACGGAGTTTCCAGCTGTACTTCTAACTAAAGCTTTTTGGCACTTGTGAAGGAACAAAGAGCAGCCAGGAGCTCTAGAACAAGCGCATAAGCTGGATGTGTCCACAACCAGCAATGCAATCATTTTCTTGTAAATTTTGTAAATACTTTATGTCTGTTCTCAAATACAGGACCCTGCAGCTTGAGTTAACTCAGCTGGTTAGAGCATGGTGCTAATAATGCCAAGGTTACGAGTTTGATCCCCATATGGGCCATTCACTTAAGAGTTGGACTCAAAGATCCTTGTGAGTCCCTTCCAACTCAAAATATTCTGTGATTCCTTCCCTTCTGTACTACAAGTGCACCAAGACTGCACTGCTTATGCTTTCTATTTATCTTCCCACAGCTGAATGGACTGAAAATAAGGCAAGATTTGGTTGTGGATCTCTGTCACAAGTAACAAATTTAAGCTATCTGCAGTTTGAGTCTACTTTGGCCGAATACTATTTGCTCACTTACACTTAGTGCATATGCTGGCATAAAACCTGCATTGCACGCAGTTTGGGGGAGCCTTGCATTCACTAGTGCCCTGCTAAATTAAAATTCTGCCCTGGAGGATTGGGAAGATCTTTTTGCAACCTCCCAGAGACCGCCTGACAATTGCAAGCTACGTACTGATGCAGCACATGTACAAAGCGCTGTCTTCTGCCAGCTCTGCTCGGGTGGGTACTGTACAGATGAAAGACCACGCTGACAGACAGAGACAGTTGTTCCTCCAGTTTCAACAGCAAGTTTTGCCAGAGGAGATTCCCCAGTGTTACAGTCATGATTTAGCTGGCTCTGCACAGTTGTCTAACCCAGGGGTCAAGATCTGCACTTTTTTTTTTACCACTGACTTGCACTTCCCTTTCTGCTTCTTTTTTTCTTGTTTCGTTTTTTTAAGACTTAAGAGTTAACTTACAAGTCAAGACTAGCAAATGCCTTGGTTTGTGTTTTGGGGTTTTTTTGGGGGGTGGGAGTTAATTATTGAAATACAAAATTTTCATTTTAGTGTATGAAGAAGTCATAGATTTCTAACCTTGAATTACAGAGCAGTTTCCTTCCAAGGATATTTCGATTTTCTTTCCCCCAGCACACAAGACTCTAAGCTCAACCTTAATGCAAGAACACATACTCTCTGAAATTATGAACTTGCACTGTGAGCTTACAGAAGGTACCAGCTGAGTAAGAAGTAAGAGGGTGGCTATTTGAGGTCAGCTGTTTACTAGGTTAAGGTTACAGTCACACACAGGGCACATATGGAGCACAGTTAGCCACAAAAGTATATGAGAAGACCACTTGCCCTTTAGGGAACCAGCTGATAATTCCAGGCAGTTCAGGGTCAACATGATATCCTTTACTGTACCATGGGGCTGGTGGAGGTGTCACACAGGGTGCTCCTTTGGCATTCGGGGGAATGGTCACAAAGGTGACAGCGCAGGGAGGTGACAGGACAATGCTGGGCTCAGGCTACTGTAAGAAAGCCTACAGCTTTCTTCACTCTGTGCTTTCTGGAATTAGTTTTCTGGAGTTACTTCATATTAAGTGTTTGGGGAATTAACTACATCATTTTGATGTTTTAAACAGTGGAATGAAGGACTTTCTGAGAAGCAGAAATACAATAGATCCTTAGGCATTTCTCCTTTTGAAGCTTTGGCAATAGCTGATCACCATGAGGCATTTGTATGGTCTCACTTGGTAACTGGGATTTTTAAAGCCAACTGGTCTTAGTTTTGCTGCAAGTGATTTAGAATTCCCAAGAGACAGAGGAAGAGAAACAAATACTGCATTCAGTACTGATCCAGAGACATAACCAAAGAAATAAGCACAAGTCACGATAATAAACTAATGGAGTTGCAGCACATCTGATTTCAGAAATTTTTCAAAAGTTTCTTATAATTTTCTCTTCTTCATTCACTTACACATAGAAAATATTGGGGGGAAAAAAATCCCCAACCTTTTGCAGAAGAAATTTGACTGGAATTATAAAGGTTTATCAGCAAAGAAAACCTGAGTTTAAGCTTAGTTTTAGAAACAAAAATTGAGAAGTATGCTAACAGCCTTACAGGAACTGCTGAAACTTGCAAACCTGAACTGAAAAAGTCAGAATATAATTCAGAGAAATGAAACAGTAAGAGCTGAAGTTCCTTACAAACCAGTCTTTCAATGGTACATATCAAAGAAGTGAATCAAGGACCCCATCTTTTATTACAACATATTTATTCTTTTGATTGAAGAAAGAAGGCTTTTGTACACATCCTGAATATATCTCAGTTTTCATCACTTATGAGTCCACTAGCTAGTTTCAAACCGTTTTGACAGCATGGAAGATTCACAACAGAGAGAAACAACGAAGAAATTAAAATAAATTAGAAGCAACAACCTTAGAGGCTGAGAATCACAAGCAAGGCACAAGTTGAGAACATCAAACACTTGAAAACACAAATATTTACACAGATTCTTAAACTCACAGAATAACTCTTTAAACATTAATAAAACCCAAACCTGTAAAGTACTCCATACCAACACAAATGACCTGAAACAAAAGATCAGCTTTTCCAGGCTTTCTGAATTAAAGTAAATATTTAATACAGTTTTCCTTAGCTCAGTAACTAAAAGTGAGTTCTATGTTAGCAAATCAGAGCATCCTACTTGCTTTCTAGATATGAATATACTTTTGTACGTTACAAAGAAAAGGTGACTTCAAGAAAAATGGAGCTTTGCTATTTTATAAGTAAACACAGCTCATCCAAATTCTCAGATCTTATAAAAAAGCAATGCTTAGATCTCTGATAGGTATCATTTTGCCCAACAAACGAGGAAAGGACTAGCCCAAGCTCTCACTGTTGGCTCTCATGGTGAGCTGGCAGAGGGCTCAGGGAGGGAGGAGCTCGAGAAGCTGGAGCATTTGGCAATGGAAGACCAGGAAGTCAGTATCTGGCTGTCTGACAAGACAATTTTCTGGCTGTAATCTCATTCTCTTAAGCAAATTAAAATAACAAAAAATGCTCTCATTGCCCTTCTGGTTAACAGCATTTCATTCACTTGAACAGCCTGCTGTTTGAATCCTTAATACAACCATTATGAAGAATAAGTTTTATTTCTGACCTCAAGCCAGCAGAAGAAAGCCTCAGAATTCCCTCACAACACTGAGATGGCCCACATAAGTCCAACTTAACTCCCAGAAAGTGCTTTGTTGGTGAGTGCATGCTTTATTCAAAACAACAACATGCATCACGTATGGAAAAAAGGTTATGGGTGGACCATTCATACAATGAACACAATAATCCTGACCAAGCAGCATCACACAAAACTTTTCTTCTATTCTCTATTCAGTTGATACTAAAAATCATCCTAAAGTAGTCTGAAGCAATGTAAAATGTTGAAAATTCAATAATTTGAAGCAATATACTGAAATAGTCTTGCAACAAAACATACACAAGATTTCCAAACAAGAAGTATTCCACTGCCCCTGGTGTCAACACTTTTCTCCAGAACACTTCATTAATAAATGGCATGAAGAGGCAAATCAAAAAAGCCCTTTTGATAAGTATAAACTCCCAGCAATATGAGACCATGTGACTGTCTGAACTCCTAGGCATCGTTCAACAACAATCATGTTACTGTGGAAATACATTTTGACATTATTAAAGTTCTTGATTTATCCTCACTGCAGCTCACAATTTACAAGTAACCACAGTGAAGTGTCAGAAGATACAATGAAGTGCCTGCACTTTTAAAAAGAAGTGAAGTCTGTATTTCTTCCTTTTAATATCTCCTACACAAACATATCAACACTGAATCCCGCAGTTAATATGGTTTTAGAAGGTTCTGCCTCAGGTCAGTATCTTGAAAAAAACCCTTAGATATTTATAAGCTTTTTATGCAACATGAAACGCAAAAGTAACCAAATAATAAATCTGGTTGTTTCCTACTTCACCATTACAACACAGAAAAAAAACAGTAACTGTTTTGAGACCAAGCACAAAGATGTCCTAATTACTGGAAATCCCTCAACAAACCTAAGCAGCAGAGCAAGATTAATAGTCACAAGACTCAGAGATTAATCTATTTACCAAAGAATCTGTGCAACAAAGCAGTCTAATACTAAGATTACTGAAGCTAGATTTTCAACAAGATAGGGGTCAAGAGACCTAAACACTGCAAAATATCTCCCTAATAATGACTTCTTATAAAACTGTGTTCCAGAAGAAAGTGACATTATCTTGATGACTTCCATTTAAAATGTCCAATTCAACAAACAAAACTCTCTAGATGAATTAAATCAAGAGTCAAAATTAGTATCAGCACATCACACTGCAAGCCAGGTAACAAGTTGACCAGTGAAGTAAGTCCTTTGTTTTTAATTACTTTCGAAGTACAAGAATGGATGCCAAAGGCAAAAAAAAAAAATTTAAAAAAGGCCTTACCCACCCAACTCCCACACTCCTCCCCATAAAAAAAAAAAAATCCTGTGTTGGAACAGCATAATCATCACTACTAAACAGCATAACCAATCAGTAAAATAAAGCCAAAATTTAATTGTTAATAGGAAAAAAAGATCTAAAACTCCAATTGTAAGAAATTATCGATTCAATATATTCCACAATTCTGAAATGAGAGTCTCTTCTAAAAATGTTTGTAACTGCTTTATAAGGAAAGAACAACAACCAGTGTCAAATCTAGAACACAAACTAATCTATATACATACATACATATATATATATAGATATAAAACTAATATAAAATTAAATTTAAAAAAAAGGCTGTTCAGATCAAGTTAGCTGAACCAAGTGAAGGCTCTGAGGTACCCAGACTGGATGATTGCCTACAAGCAAGCATCACTTATCAGTATTCCAAATCCCAGTTCAATGAAAGGTGGTGCAGTGAAATTCAATAACCCAGAACCTGGAACAAGACAATTCAAACTAGAAATTTCAAGGGCTATTGGAGTCTTTGTTGCGTAGATTGTTTAAAAACATTCAGTCATCTTACCAAAGGATTCAGCAAATTTTCTCTCTTACACCAGGAAAGATGGCTTTCAAAAGACAAATTGGCTGTAAGCTACATGTATGCTACAGAAAACATCAGAGTTCTGCATGTTGGTTGATCTTTCCACACTTAATTATTTAGTCAGAGACTTCCACTTGCAGATTTCAAAGGTATGTGCTTTAAAACAGGAATACCTAACAAAAAAGACCTTAACCTACCTACTGTTGTCACTTGAGTTTGCACTCAAGAAATAAATACTCACTCCTAATAATCCTATCATCCTACAGTTATATTTACCAATTTATATTTTTTTAATTTGCACAGCATGAACTACATGAGAAACACCTTACAGCTCCTAAGAGCACGTGCTACACGAGGGGGGGACACACTGCACTGAGCTGCATTCTGTGCTGCACAGGCTGTGCTGACACCACTGAACACCTGACTGAAATGGGACAGAAAAAGATCTCCTGGCTGCTCATCCACAGACTTCCAGGAACCTAGAGTGAAGCTCAGACACTTTCCTCAGCCTGGGAGAGCTCTCTCATGAAGACAGAAGTCATTCCTTCCATCTAGGGCATCCAACAGAGGGGAAAACTGAGGATGACAATAGAACAATTAACAATCTATTACAGCTCCCAAATTCCATGCTACAGATTCAGAGGTCAGCCAGCTGGTCCCAGAGGAGCATTTCCTAGGTGAAAACTAGCACCAGACAGTGCCACCCACTCCCCACTTGACAGCTGCCTGCCCAATGAGCCGGTGAGGATTGGACAGAGGCACCTGCCGGCAGCACAGCGGAGCACCTCCAGCACCGTGCAAGGAAGAATGGGTTCAGGGGTGGCAAAGGAATGGAACAGGGCAGGGATTTTCCTCTATAAACTGGACTTATTCAGTGGTCAGGCCTCAGTCATCAGAAATTGCAGGCCTGTGGAAACTGGTACTTTTAATGAGCCGAATGCTAAATACGATATAAGAATCCATGAGTAAACTCAAGGCTAGCCTATAACCATCAGCACTGGTAACTTCTTCACTTACACCGAGCTCAAGAGCCACTTGGCACCAGCCACATCTTGCATTTCTGTTTGTGTTAAATAATTATCTTTAATAGTGCTTTTATGGTAGGCCTTCATTTTCACACAGTCTCATTAACCAGGAGACTTGAAAACAATAGGCCTTCTTGCATGCAAAGACAGAGGATGCAGCTGCTTCCATCTATAAATAAGATATTGTTGTATCAGATGTGACTGCTATTGTTTCAGCAGTCCATCAGTTACATGAGAAGATTAGATGTAAGGGTCAAGGTGTATTTTTTCCTTCCTTTGAATTGAGAAGACCACTTTCTTAAAAAAAAAAATAGATCTAAAAGGTGAACAGAAGAGAAATGCAACAGTTTATACAAGTCTCATATTTTCCAGGTTCTTGACATAAGACAAACCTGAACTGCAATGACAGAAACCAATGAACAGTGGAACTAGCTTTGTATTTTAATAATAATTTATGAGATAACAGAGCTGTCACATACCGTACATCCAGTGATACTTTAAAAACACCTGTGGGGAAAATGTAAATATGAGCTTTCATTAAGATATTTGTAGTTAATGGCCTATCTGTACATATTGACTTGTGTTTAAATCATACCTCAGATTTTCAAGGAGGACACAGAAGAAGCATAGAATAAAAGCCTGTATTACCCATCAGCTGAGATGGCAGTTTAGGAACATGAGTTTAGGATGGGTTTAACATATATCACACTCCCATCCAATCTGCAGGTACCTGGTACTTTAAGCTCACTCCTGAGTGGTGAAAAGAGCAAGGGAGACAAGAGTAGGGAAGCACAAGAAAATCCAAGTGCTTTTAGTACCGGTTTGTGAAACTGCATCTCAAGAAGACAAAGATGGAACCAGGGTCATGAGTAGTAGAGGATTCACAAAGAAAGAAGGGGAAAAACAAAAAAAATCACTTCCTACCCTTCTTAGATAAGAAAACCTTTTCCTTGTGATGACACCACTTATATTAAGCCATACCACCCCCTAATCCATTGGGATTTGGCTGCTCTATGTGTTACCCTGAAGTTGTTGGTGACAGAAGACAGTTCTGCTTTGGAAGAGTAGCAACACTCCTTAAAAAGCTCATACAGCTCACCAAGATGTCTTCTAGTTCCCACCTCCCAGCAGCTCCTACCAGCCAGGCTACCACAGTAGGGGTGCACCCCAAACCTACAGAGAAACCTCACCCCTCAAAAAAAGATTCCATCTTTCATAATGCATCTAGAACACACACTCATCAGCAATTCAGTTCCAACCTGGCCCTAAATTCAGGGACACCTGAGCTGAAAAATACTGTACCTTCCCACACAGCCTCAATTTAAGATATATATGGAGTATCTTTCTAGATATATAAGGAAGACAGATAAACAGATATTCCTGACGAGCCATATACAACCCGTGGTGGTTTTACTGTACTAAGCTTCATACCACTGTGGTAAATTTGAATTAAGTTTAGGGTTTTCTTCATGGATTTGAAAGGTACACAAGTCCTCAGAAACATGGTGGGAGCAGCAAGAAAAAAAAATTAACTAAAAATAGAGTTAGGGAGAAGATTTTTCAGAAGCACTTGAGGCAGAAACAAGCATTGCAGTCAGAATGAAAACTGTAAGCAATTCTGACTGAGTAAAAAGCAGAACCCAACAGACTCAGAATGTGCTCATAATATAGTGAATTCATTATAAATATAGGAAAAACAGCTCTGAACACAATTCTGTTTTTCTTTTTAATCTCAAAAGTTTACATGCATTATGTTGGACAAAACCTTCTCTTTTGTGCTTGCTAGCAGGAAACCCCTAGTTTTACACTCAGTAGTGCCAGAAGCCTCCAGCATCAATTAGTGACTATGTTTAGCAGAAAAATGTGACTTCCATCAACAGTAACAAAGTGACATTGGTATTTACCAAGTGCTTTACACTATTCTTCAGATAACTGACTTGCTTTTTTTATTAAAGAAAAGCATTAAAGGCTGCTAACAGCAAGTTGTGCTGCCTGCACACATACTCATGCCTCCGACAAAAGGTCAAACAGAGGAACAAGCCTAGACTCAAAATTGAAGTCTGCACCAATTCACACAGCCACAGATTACTGATGATCTACTGCCCTTTTAGTCACGGCTAAAACCCTTTGAAAAATCCTTTTAGTGCTGAATCACACAATCTACAAACATCTGGAACTATCATAAAAAAATCCCATTTGAAAACAGGCTAAGTCACCGACTTTTAAGGGCAAACTATATGCACATCATACAACTCAGAATTATATCTCATATAGTTTTTCAGAAAGGAGTATATTTTTTCCAATTCTTCTCAAAAAAGATAACATTGGAGTATCAATTAAAGGATTTCAATGACTTTCATAGCTTGCAGATATATCAGTAGTATACAGTAGCTAAACAAGCTCATCAGCTTGACAGCTTGCTGTCAAACTTTAACTTTTACAACAAGGTATTAAGAGTCTTTACATCAGAAAGTTATCTTAACATAATACTTGCCACTAATCTTTTTCCTGAAAAAAAAGTATTCTTATTTTTGGACAAAGACTGAGACAAGGTTTCAAAAGCGCATTTTTTAATAATGTTGTTTGCTCATTTTCCCAACTGCCCATCGCACACATTTCACCATTTTAAAAAAGATGCTGAGGTAAACAAAGAACACTACAACGCTCATGAAGCATCATCCACCATAAAACAACAAAGAGGTATTTTTCTGGTTTCACATCAAGTTGACAGAAGCTGTATTAGACCAAAGGAAAAAAATATTATTGCTGTACCATATGCTCAAAGCACAGCAGTAGTATGGTGGGTCTGCTTCAATTGCATACCAGAGAAGGTATGTGGCACCAAATTCATAATCTGAATTAGGTACCACACATAACATGACTGAACTGAGTATCCAGAAGCCCTTTTATAAGACTCCTGCCTGTTAACAAGGCCATGCAGCATTCTTATTAGAAATATTTCAGGCTGTCCAAATCTATAGCTACCAGGTCACTTCTGAGCAGATTTTAATGTAGGTATTTCTTATGTTCCAGTACAAAGCAACTCCTCCTCCTCCTGTTTTTTTTTTTTTCCTATTCCAACCACTATAAGCATAAAATGGGAAAAGCCATATATCGTATACACTGAGGTTGCTTTGTTATGTATGAGCTACTGCCAAAAGAAAGCAGCGCTGTAATAGCCACTTAAAATAGAGAGCATAATTGGAGCAAGTCAGCTGCAGCACAAACACAAAAGGCACGGGGCTAAAAGGAAGCACCTTCCTTACTGCATAAGGAAATATCACCTTCTTCCCAGCAAAACAAACTCTGTGGAAGAACAGCTACAGCAGCACAACCCCTCTGAGCACTTCCGCCACAGCAAAGACAGGATTATGAAAGATCATGAGCTGTACTGTTCTCCCTACTTTTTTATTTCCCAAGGGGATCACAGTACCAGCAAATTAAAGGAGCGTTCCTTCCTTCTCTCCTCTGCACAGTTCCCAACCCCCATGGACTTGCTACACAAATGTTTATGTGGCCTTTTGCATTTATATATTTTTACTGATTCTGCTTTATAAAAAGTCCCATAGTACTTCATTGTCTCACAAATAGCACACACATTTAAGGTCAAATTTACTTTGTACTTGTATCTGAGATTTGAATGCTGAAATGATGCAGAGAATATACAGATGATTACTAGCCCTACATCCTTTCACTGGATTTGTGGTGCATGAATAAGCACTTGCAATTTCTATATTTTCTGTACAGTTATCATGCTGCACACTAAATAGTTATTGTCACTTAAGACGAAAATGAAAACTTGCTATTCCAGAATGAGAACAAAAAATGCGTCTTTCCTTGTCTGTGAATTTTTTTTCTCTTTTTTTTTTTTTTTTTTTGAGTAGAATAGGCATTATCTCCTCAAAGGACTTTTGTAGATCTTCAAATTTAAATTTTCTCACTCATCTTCTGGAACACAGACTTGCAAGTGCAAAATGTTGAGATGTAAGACTTACTGTTATTTTGCAGGAACACACTCCGAGAAATGGTTTGACAAAGGTGTTTAACATCCTCCATAAAAAGGAAACCTTGCTCAACTAATTCAAGGTTTTGCGCTCAACCTAGAATCCCAAGAATTACATAGACACTAAATTCATTTTACTAAATGAAATTAGGTTCATTATCTTCAATATTTAAGTGCTTGAACATTCTTCAGTTTCTTCAGGAATAGTTTTAACAAGCAACTCTTATATTGTTGTTCTTTTTACAATTACCAGATGAATTGGGAAAAACAGTTAATAAGGCATTTTACACAAAATTGAATATTTTGTGTGAACAAGTGTACACTTTTCTCCTTATCTGGCATCACAATACTTACTTAGCTACAGCATTTATTATATGATAGCTTGTCTATATGTTCCAGATAACAATAGTTTTGAAAAAAACATTGATAGAATCAATGCAGCCTGCTCAAAAATTTGATTTACAAACACCCAAGGCATACACAGATGCAATCTGATCATTTATTTATCCCTCAGAAGAAAAGGAGTATACTGGAGACTAAGAATAAAATGAGACACATGGCTTTCACATCCCTGTTTTGGCAAAATCTCTTTACTTTCAGCCAGCTCATATTTCCATCCATTTGCAGATGTTTCAGTGCTTAGACATTACCAGTGCAATTTCAGAACTCATTCTGTTATACCGGTGTCTTAAATGAGTGATGACAAATCTGGACAGGTATTTTTGAAAAATGTATCTTTACTACCTTCCCACACTCCCCCAAACTCATCTCCTCTCTTTCTTTGCATAAGCAGCTCTATAACAGCAGTCACAGTTTGTCACCGAGATGTGACAGAAAGTAGTATCATCATAAATCAAATGGAGCTGAAAATTGCAAAGCAAACTAAACATCCAAAGCTTCTTCAAGCACCTTAATAGACAGTAAAGAAAGAATCACAGAATCATAGAATGGTTTGCACATGAAAGGGACCTTAACATCTAGTTCCAACACTTCCAGGGATGGGGCACCCGTAACTTCTCTGGCAACCTGATTCAGTGCCTCACCATCCTCACAGAATTTTTTCCTAATATTGAATCTAAACCTATTCTCACTTTGAAGTCCTTCCCCCTTGTCTTGTCACTACATGCTCTTCTAGGCACTCCCTCTCTCCATCTTTTTTGGTAGGCTCCCTTCAAGTACTGGA
>VXBQ01006514.1:140557-164576 GCA_013400175.1 Phainopepla nitens | reverse complement strand
GCCAGGACAGGGTTAATTTTTGCAGCAGCCAGGAGGTACTCATCCAGGCCCGGGGGTTATTCTATACCAGGTCACACCATGCACAGGATGATAGGGACAATTTCCCTGTTTGCAATGTGGGATCAGGTGACACCAGGTTACACATGGTAAGCAACTGCAAGTGAATCATTTGCTTATCTTGCCCTTTCCGCTATTACAATAGTTTTTCTTATTGCTGTTTACAGTAAACTGTTCTTATCCCTACCCATGATCTTTACTTTTACATGCCTCCAATTCTCCTCTCAATCCTGGCACCATGGGAGAGGGGAGAAAGTGAGCAAGCATGCTTCAGTGAGAGCAATAAACTGGAGAGTACCATTCCTAAACCATGACACTGCCGAATCCCCAGGGTTGCACTCTCGCATTTCCTTCAGAAAACTTCCAAAAGGACAAATTCCTTCAAAATTTTCAGACCATACCATTCAGAAAGTGAATTTAACTTCCAAGGCTGCACTTCACAGTGATCACTACAGCCTAGCAGTATCCCACATGGACTGGTATTTCTCACCTGTTGTCTTGGGTTACAATGGAAAGTGTAACCAAAGTATGCATTCTAGTACCATCTGCATGAGCCCTTAAAATGGGTGGAGCAGTGTGTTTTATCTTCTCCATGACTCCCTCCAGGGTAGAAGCAGCCAGCCTGGGAGGTCCATCTCTGCTAATGGACCATCAGGGTCTCCCAGGACGACTCACAGAATTATATCATCCCATTGTGCCCTGCCCTGAAGGAGGAACAGAACATTCCTACCTGTATGTAATCTGGAGTTTGGAACTCCATGATACCACCATGACTGGATTCCCAGAGGAGAAGGGCTCTTCATTAACAACCACTGGACCTCAAGAGACGGACCTGACATTTCTACAGGATCACCACTCCAACAGGACTGCATCCATCACTCCAATCAAACCGCTGCCACCACCCTGACCTAAAGAGTGTCAGGTTGTATTCTGATTTGTTTGTATAAGCCAGTGTTTCTGTGCTATTGCCTTTATTGTCATTTTTCCTATTAAATTGTGGTTCCGACTTGGAATGCCTCACAATGTATTTGTGTGGAGTTAATTCCTCCCGGTGGTTTACCTTCAAACCAAGACACCAATCCAATGGCATGTTCCCTGGGATGATACCCAGCCATGGGCCACATCATACAGGAGCACAGGGCACTCATGCCCTTCCACAGATTTTACCAGGATAAACAAATGGTCCTAGGAAAGGGCTGAATTTCATCAGCCCCTTTCCTAAAAACTAAGGGTAGTAGGAACAAGTAATCCAGCAGCTTAATGAGCAACAGGAAATAAATATAATTTCCTGAAGAAATTAATTGCTCTATGGCTTACTTGTAGAATACCCTGAAGACTCTTTAAGGGTTTTGAGCCAAATTCTAGGGCATCCTGTAAATTTTACTTGTGAAACTGCCATACTGCATACAAACTCTCCTTTTTCTCCTGTTCCACCTTCACTGCCCCCCCCCCAAAAAAAGTGAGTTATCAAGTCATTTTTTGTTTATCAGGGAAGCAGGATTTAAATTTTGTTAAAGAGTAAACAAATAACATTCATCAAGTGAGTCCTCTAATTGCAGGGGCCCAATGCATCTCCTTGCTAGGAACCAAACCATACAGCCCTTTGACAAGTTAGCATCCCAAATCCCAGTTAATTAAAAGAGCACTATAAATTTAGATAAGTCTAGAAAGTAAAACAAAAGCTACTGAAAATATATCATAATAACAATTATTAATTATCCCAAATATCCCTGGGAATTGTCATTAACTTTACTAAAGCCTCTGTCTCATCAGGGTCAGGCATTTTGCAGCACAGTTTATAGGTGCAATTCTAATCACAAATAACTTATGTTGGAAATGAAAGTCATCTTCATTGTGAACTTATCACACCAAAAAACGTCAAACTCTCAGACTCTGTGTCACTCATTTACCACCACCCCATCCAGAAGCTGCCATTGTTGGATTTAGCCTTCAAAAGCTTGTTGTCATTTGACACTTTAGAAAAGGCAGCTATACCAGTAGTAATTGGAGAGCCCTGGCAGTGACCTTGTCATGCTAATCCTAGATGCAACACCTCACCTTCCTGGCAACATGATTATTATCAGTGACTACTGCTTTTCTTATAGGTACACGTGCTCCAGAAAGACCTGGGGAAAAAAAGTAATAATACAGCGTAGAGATTAAATACAGTGTAGAGATTTTTACTTCAGCTGATCCTCATATATTTTGCATATTGTTTCGTGGTTTTTTGGAATTCTCAGTATGTTTCAATCCCTCTCTGTATTTAATTGATTCTTTTCTATTTTTATAATATTTCATTTTATTAGAAGCACCAAAAATCCTTACAAATTGCAGCAAACTCTACCACATGTGCATGATAGAAGTACCACCTTTCCAATATTGATTGCCCTTCACAATTGCTTTTGCCCTGCTCAACACTGTCTTTGAACAAAATAAGATAGGAAATCTAAGTATTTTAGGAAAGCTCTCCCTCCTACTAGAAGATGACATCATGAGACCTATTTAATTTCAAAGCTTAAATACAACCAAAAGCGCACCTGGCAAATACCACAAATAATTTTATAGAAGTATTACATTTTTTGTCAAAAAACACTCTGGAAAGTATGTTATTCCAAGGTTGCAAGAGCCATAGTTTGAGTAGACAGATCCACTGAGAAAATAATTATTGCACTCCAGCTTGCAGATAGCAGGAATATATAAACAGCTTCAAAATACAAATCCTGGTACAGCTGATTTTTCTCTAAACCTTAGTTTCAGAGGAAAAATAAAGCTGACTAAGCACATATCAAAGATTAGCAGTATCGTATAGCTTTCCAGTTTTTCAGTTCTATGTTTAGAACAGAATTTCCAATTAAAAGTTTTCAAACTATGGGAATTTTTGAAAGGCTGGTAAATTCAGTGTAGTGCTATGGAAATACTTTGTTTACAATTTTTTGAGTTTCTGAGAATATACAAAATATTTTTATTGCATTATTTATACAGGCCATAAATGGTTAGCCATTCAACATTTGGTAGAAATATATACAAAGACCAGTAGAACAGAATGTTTGAAAGTTATTCAAAAGCAGTGCAGATGGAAGAGTTACCTGTGTTAGTTACATAACTATAGACCAGAGTTTTGCTCAGGATTTCTTAATGAGAAAATAAAGGTAGCATATTCCCATTTTTCTAACCAAAGCGAAAGCACTCATAATTCTAATTTTGTGGAAAATAATTTACAATATCTGGGTAGTCCTTACTAGTCCTATAAAACTTCCACACTGTTTGTCTTTCTGCAAGAAGGACATTGGTTCCTCTTCTCCTTACATCTGAACTACTTCTAATCCTGTCACAAGACATTTTTCTTCATCTAAGCAGCTTTTTCAGCCAAACCAGGAAGCTGCTGGCACAGATATAAAGCTTGGAAAACAACGAGAAGAAGGTACAAGCAAGAGATATTGAAAGACCAGCCTGAAGGAGTGGCCACTGCTCAAATACAAACTTGGAGAATATTGCAAAATACAGATCCAGAATATGCAAAATAAAACCTAAAAAATTTGTATATCCTTCACACTTTCCCTGGCCAAGAGCAATCCAATATGCCAACATGTAACTTCTTCTGCTCAGCTTTTATCTGAGCTCAAACCGAATTTTTCTTTGACACACTCAGATTTCAGTAACCATAGGACAAACACACAAGGAGAAAAAGAAAAAGGGTCAATTCTTCTAAGATTTTTAGCACCTCTGTATGTTATAAATTTGACTTTGTAGGTTTTACAAATGTTTAGGCAAAATTTAGGGGAAACACCTCCCCAGTCTTCTCTGAAGAAGCCCGAGTCTGTGGGACACGGAAGAGTTTCTGTCATGTCAGCATTGTGCTGTGGACACATTTTCCTTCTGACATAATATAGCCATAATTTCTACAGTAAGACGTTGCAGACCAAATACAATCATATTCAATTCTCAAACCAGTCAATTACTTAGAAGAGTAGCTCTGAAATCTGTGAAAGAAGCAGCTTTCACAACCTATATTTGAGTTTCACATCAATGAAACACAGATTAGATTAGATTAGATTAAACTAAACCCATTTCAAACCCCAGAAAACTGTTGCATAAGTGTCATGAGATTGCAACAAAATGTATAGGAAAGAAAAATGCTATTGTCAAATCTGTATTACAAGGAAAATATTCTTACAAAATTTTTTTTCTTAAGTAAATCAAGCAATTTTTTATCTTGGCTGCTTTCCTAGAACCTCTACAAATATCTGTTTAGTGCCAGATGAAAATGGCATAGAAGAAAGAGCAGAGATTGACAAACAATAGTTGTCAATAGTTAGCTCAATAGTGAGCCTTTTTACTGTAGCCAAGTTGAATAATTTCTCAGGTTCTAGTGCTTCAGAGACATGCAGACTGAGAAAATTCTGACACAGAATCATAGACTGACTTGAGTTGAAAACGACCTTAAAGGTCATTTAGTTCCAGCCCCCTTGCTTCTTCCATTAGACCAGGTGGCTCAGAGTCCCATCCAACTTGGCCTTGAGCATATTCAAGGATAGGGTATCCAGAGCTGCTCAATATAACTCGTGCCAGTTATCACCCTCACAGGGAAGAATTTCTTCTTAATATCTAATCTAAATAGATTAGAGAATCATATCGGGAATGAAACCCACAGCCAAGATTCAGTTTGGGCAGAAACTGGCGTGTTTGTTGTGTTGGAAATAAGAGCTGAGAATCTGAGGAAATAAAAGCTGAGGTAAGAAACTCATAGACTATTTTTCAAGGTTATACTTGCTAAATCACCTTAATTTACATAATTTTACATTTACTCTTTTAAATTTTTCAAGGGGTCCAGAAAAGGAAAAGTTTGGAAAGAGACAAAATATTTCTTCTCAGGACAAATCACACCCTTGTAAAACATTAGAAAACTTTCAGACATGGAAAGTGAGACACAGCAGGTAGATGTGCAGATAAAATAAACATGTTTTGGTAGCCACAAGCCTTTCGGAAATGTTTGTTCCAACTTTAATAAGTTAAATAATAAAAATATCACTTCTCCTTACCTTATGCTTATTTGATTTCTCTGATTCTCATATCACTACATCTAGAACATTATTACACCTTCATATTGCAGCTTCTTCCACAGCTTTAAGTCATTGTATACCCTTATAGTCCAGTTATATTAAAGCTTGATTGCTGATTCAATGAATTTATAGCAGTGTTAGTTTTTGAATTTGACTGTACCAGAGCTAAGGGAAAACAGCCTGCTGCCAACATACTTCAATAACTAGCAGCAGTGCATATGGAAATAGAATATGTAGGTCTTGCAACTGTAATAAATAGTTTCTGAAAGAAGGAGGACACTTCAGCTCTTATTGAAGGCAACTGATTCAAGCAGAACATGAAAAAAAAGTTTATCTGCATTGAAACTACACAAATACAACGACGTCATAATCGCAGTATATAATATATTAGGATGCCTCTAACTTTCCTGTCCTAAAATATGCATGAAAAAGGAAATAAAATAGGTCAGCTTCTGCATAAAGCACTTCTAGCCTTATAAAAACTGAAAGTTAAGGGGACACTGAAAACTTGAAATGCAAATTTATTGCAAAGATTAAATTAAATGTTATAAAGGAAATCAGATCAGTCACTTAAGCTGCCCAACAATTTCCACTGATTTATATGTATTTTTTTCCTTTTTTGATAAATATTTCTCTTTCCCCTTCTGCATTTAAGGAGACCTGCACAGAAGATGAATCTTTCAAATGAGCATCCTATCTGCAGGGAAATAATGAAATGCACACAAAGTGCTTTCAGGTTTTAGAAAAGGAAAATGTAAATAGACATCATTTAACAATCCTCATTATGATAACCTCAAGAATTTACTTCAAAAATAAATTATTAAATATTTTAACAAATACTTCTTTTTAGATGCAAGCATTCCACGACCTTTCCCTACGTTTTACAATTAACTGGTATTATGCCCCAACAAAGTTAAAACAAGCAAGAAGAAAGATTTGCATCCCATAATCATATTTGTATTCAAGTCTGATGTGCAAAAACATGTGAAAAAGAACAAAAAAGGTGTTCCAAAAGATGCTTATTTCTACAACATTGTGCTTTTTCTTTCACCTGTACAGGAGCAGCTTTCAGTGCTTATCTATAGGAATTGAAATTATATCAAGTTTTTAAACTTTTTAAGTCTCAGACTACTCTTAGGTATCTGCATTTAGCAAGGCTAAGCAAAAATAAAAGTAAGTGTAATCTCACTTGCAGAGATCACAAGAGTTTTATATTTGTTTACCTGACGTTAAATCTTTTATTATTATTATTATTCTATTAAGATTTAAAAAAAAAAAAACTGCTCATACTGAAGAGATTGAAAAACATCACCTTGAAAAACAGCAATTAAGTCCACACACTTTCATGAAAATGTTTCATTTTCATTAAATCAGCAGATGTTGCACCACCAAATTTTTAATTGTTTCTTCCTAAGCTTGCTGGAAACTGTAGCTCAGAAGGAGAGGCACATGCAGAAGTCTCTATGAGCAAATTAATAAGAACCTACAGGAGATAAAGCTGTCTTCTCACCTAGCTTCTTTGTCTGGTTTCTGAATAGTAGAGGACATGACCAGGGGCATCACAACGCAGTACTGGCACAGAAGGACACTGGATCTTTCTCAAAATGTATCTGTGGTCAAAGCTTAGTTCCACCTCATAGGTTATAAGTTATTCTTTTTAGCAAAACCCATAGGCCACTGTTTATCAGAGGAAAACACTTTCTCATCAGAACTACTTTGAACTAAATTTGAATGGCCCAGCTTCAGTCCCTGCTTGCAAGGCAAGGTGGATAAACGTTTTTAGGGAAAAGCCATGCTTTTATTAAGCCAGCTTATAGTGTAGGGAAAAGATTTGAGGCATGAATACAGTCAAGGTAGACCTCAAACTTTTAGGAGTTCATTTCTACTTATGTTACACATGGAAATGAAAACTAAACACTTCCTGTGCAACACAGAAGAGTTAATCAGTGAAGTGGGATCTTTGCAGAAACAGAAATCCAGGTGAATTCTGGTGCCATTGATGCTTTCTGGAAGTGAGGTCCTCCACAATAAACACAGTGCCTCATTTTACTGTTTTCAAGGACAACTTAGTTAAAGTTGCAAGCCAGACCAATTTAGCATAGGAAGGTGGATAACACTCAGGGTTCAGTCAGCCTTCAGCCTATTCAGTTTTATCCCTTGTGGCTTAATTTAATTCTTGTCTAATAAAATCTACCTGCCAGCTGTGATCTGCTTTGCTTTGAATAGATACTAATATTGTTTCATGCTACTGCCATCTTGGAAAACATGATGGTGCACAGGAACCAATTAAAACATACTTTTCGAAGAATATCATTCAATATGTAATTTTGTTCTTATTAGTTACTCAAGAGGGAAATTGTATAGAAACTCTAAGACTAACCAGTCGTTTCAGGAAAAGTTTTGTCTATTTTATTTTACATAAGTAGCATAACTGTTTCCATGCGCTGAATGTAAATACAAAGCCAAGGACAACGCAAATGTTCAAATAAAATTCATAAGCAAACAGCAAATTGGGGTAATCAAACTATATGCTTTACAAGCCAAAGCTGACTTTTCAGTTTTCAAAGATTTCTTCTGCTCCCAGAATCTGTATGGGAAGAGGGCAAAGAAATATAAAAGTAGTTTTAAATGCACAGAAAAAATTCATAGCTCATATTTTATAGTCTTGAACAATATGATAACTAAGAATTCAGATGAGAAAAATTTCAATTCTAGCTATTCCAAAGTAAGTGAGCTTTTTTTGTCCCTGATTTTTAAAAAGAATTTACTGATAAACTGTGAAACTGATGTTACGTCTTGGCATTGCCATGCTTTAGCTACAATATAAAATATAGATACTGACTAATAGTAAATAATTACTAAATAACAGTTCAATATTCAAAGTTAGATTCACCCAGGGTCTTCACATCAAACAGTAACTGATTCAGTGCTAAAAAAAAAAAAAAAGGAAAAAAAAGTAGAATTTAAATTTTAAAATATGTATTTCAAATATGAAAATTTTCTTTAAAAGCAAAATGTAAAGCTCCTGAGCTGCATGTTCCAAATGCAGAAAATTCTTGGCTCCACACTTCAACCTAGAGAGAGGGGAAGAAGCTCAAGTATTACCTCAACTAATTAATGTTTATAGAATCTGTATATGTCAGGAAGTGACCAATTAATTAGACTGAAAAAAAGGAAGTGCACCTTAAAATGCATTAAGCTGAGTTGAAAATGGTAATTCCCCCACTCCCATCCCCACCCAAATACCATTGGGAATTTTTTTACTTTTTTTCTATTTCACTTCAGTTGCCTTCATTATGGTTGAGAGTAGTCCAAGGATCTCAGGCTATGAAACAAAGAATTACACCATTGACATTTGGGAAAGAATATGAGATCATTAGAAGTCCTGAGCAGGGTGGCCTATATGCCTTACTAGCTACTGCTTTGCCCTTTAGCTAAAGTCCAGTACCTAAATCAATGGACTCTTCTGCTTTTTTTTGAAAAGCACTCCAGACTCTAAAACATCTTGGTCAGGAAGCTTCCTTCTGTTTGTTTCTTTGGGGTGTTTTTTCCTTTTGTATATTAAACCATATCTAAATCGTAGTATAGATTCTTAGGGTCACATTAAAGTTTTCTTTGGCACATATTCTCTGTTCATATCCTTGAAATATTTGAGAACAGTTATCAAATAATTTTTTCTCCTGAACTCCGTATTAATCACTGAAAATCACCATTAATCTCTCTTTTGTTCTGGTGTTTTGTCACTGAAAACCTCTAAGAAGGTCACTGCTTTTCTGTTTACTTCTGATTGCTTGGAATTCCAAGTATTTCTGAAAAAAAACTCAGCACCATTGGGGGCAAAATTCTGATGCTTACATATTTCCGGCCCAAAATCAGCAATCCTTTGCTGTTTTTTTAACCTAGTTAATTCCTGGGTGATTTTCTGTTCACTCTGGCACAGATCACACTTACTCTAACTTCCTGTGAAAGGCTGTGTCAGGCTTTCACCCATCCTCTCCTCTCTGTATCCATGGTGTTTGGTGTTTGCCTCTCAAGGCTGCCAATTGAGTTTCTGAAGTGATTACCTCCTTCTTACTGAACTTTCTCAACATGTTATGCAGCCACTTTTCTTGAGCCATCTGTTACAAGCATATTTGAAGTTCTTTCCAACAGTACCCCTTAACCCAATCTTGCCACTTTATTAAATCTTTAACAGAAAAACATGGAAAACCTTGAACAATATCAGTGGCTGAAAAACACCTTAAAAAACATTTCATAGAAGTGTTGCTCAGAAAGACTACTAAGAGGTGTGAATGGGAAGAGTAATTCAGCTAAATAAGGTGTTTCAAGTATTTTCTCTCTAATTTGCAGGTGCAGACTAAATTGTACTTATAAAGTAGTTAGAAATTTTTGGTAATTGTTTTTTTAATTAAGCATAAAACTTGAGGGGAAAAAAAATTCTTGTAATTCCCACTTCCTTCTGGATTAATTTTTTTCAGCTGAGAAAGGTGGCAACACATAGGAGATTTTTCCAGTTCAAGACAAGGAGCAGAAGAAGGTATTCCCTTGAGCTAATATCAATGACCCTGCAAAAACAGTTGATCAACTCTTTTTGATTTTTCTGTCCATAATATGTTTTATATCTTTATCTTACTTCAGTAGCCTAATATTATGCTCTGTTTTAACTTGCTCTGAGACACTTGTGAAAGAACAAGACAGGCATTTCAGCGAGGCGCATACAGACACAGTGGCCATCAGCAGAGGTGTCACTGCCGGCACAAGGATAATTAGAGTGGATGGCCTCTGCAAATAATAGCTTGTTAGAGTGACAGACCAAGAGCAAGTGAGTGCAAAGTTGGTGATGATGCACTCAGGGTGGGAACAGGAGCACTACATTGGTGAGCAAACCACTTGCTCTGCATGCTGGTCCTTTGATCTCCAAACACTCCATTTGCTTCTTCCAGTCTTACAAATGGAGAGCTAGGGACATATGTAAAATCTAACTCTGCTAAGAGAAAGGAGATCATTAGGACATCAGCATAGCAGTGTCAGTTCCCATGAAACACAAAAGCCTCAGCTTTGCCAGTTTGGGGAAGAAATGGTAATACAGATTCCCCTTTTCACTGCTGACAATTGCATCTGGTGGCATCTGTGCAATGAAGCTGCCTGACTGCATAACCCTTCTCCTCCACCAGTCATTTTCACTGAACAGGCAAAGTGGTCACCAAGCTGGGGCAAGTACCATTCACTGCATCTGGAATGTGGAAAGTGCCATACTTTCATACAGAGCAGCTCAAACAAAAATTTTGACAGAGTCTAAAAAGGGAATCTTGCCTGCACTGAACTGAAGTTCCTTGAATATCAACTAAAACCTTCCCCTGTTTGAAAACCTATTTATACAGGGTCTTTTGAAGATTTCCAGTGCCAGCTTCCTCTCCTCATTAGCCAAGCGCTGCTGAAGCCACCTCTCATGCACTTAGGATAGAGCTTCTATTTACTCTCAATTGAACTGTTTTTTTCTCTGCTCCTTTTCCCTCAAATCCTTTTTCTCTCTACCTCTTTTAATGTAGAACCACTGTCTTGCCTCAAGCCTTTTGCAAAACACCAAGAGTGATAGCTGTTAGGAGTCTTGCCTCTTTTGCAGAATAAATAAAGGATAAGCATGTGAAAACATGTTAGCACAGCAGGCAAAGGGATGTGTGATATGATTGCAGGTCTAAAATGAAATTAGTGGTGTGAAGGTTGGCTATGTGAATAATCTTGTGGAGAAGCCAATTGAAAATGAAAATTAGTTGTCTTTTTGAGAACACATTATAATCTACTGTGTGTTCCATGACTTGCAAGGGCAGGAAGCCACTGTGGAATGACCTCTCACCATAAACTTGTTCCTTTCTTCCAAAATCTCCATGTCTCCATTGTCCCTGTCACCATAGGATGGTGACAATGTGTCTGCATTTAACCTGCCCAATCATGAGGGTTAAAGGTATAGCCTGGTGGCAAGCATAAACCAGCTCTCTTTCAGGAGAGAGATAAAAATTACCGTAGTCAACTTTTTATTAAAATAATTGATCAGAATAGCATGTGACACAAAGATGATTTTGGAAAACAATTCAGTAAATTGGACTCTAAATTTGAAATGTTTTGTTCCCGGGCCAAAAAAAAGGGTTGTTCTAACAAGTACGTTGTTTTTGCAGAGGATGGCTTGTAAATGAAAATGCACAAAATCTACAGTTAGTTTCTAGAAATTTTCTGCGTTATGCTATATCTTTTTTTAGGTGAATTAACACAATACAACATTATGTTTTCTTATGTGGAAAAGTAGAAGTGAAATTACTTAATTGTATTGTTAAAGGAGATAAAAAGAAGCTTGATAACAAAAATTAAATATGTAAAGGTATTTCTGCTACTCATTCAGAAAAGATTTTGTAGAAATTGATCTAGTCTATGAGGTAAGCCCTGTCTTCTAATGGATGCAATATCTTTCTACATCTTTCCAGCAGCTGAAAACAAAATCAGCACTTAATCACCTGTTGCACATATTTCTGTCCCTTGCAAAGCCATAAAACATGCACTACGAAGTAATAAAAATGTGGGGTCCTCTTACAGTTTTCTGAAGGAAAAATTTTAGAGTCACCTTCCCAATAAGACATGAAATTTTCTGCCCCAATGCCCAAAAGTTCAGAGTGGATCAGACAAGCTGCCTGGAACACAGCAACGGATACACAAGCCTTGAAAGACAGTATTAAATTCCACCAAATAAATGTTGTGTTTTAGCCACATTGTAAAAGCTCAATTAATAGTGGTTAAAAGCTAAAGTTAGAGACCTGCCAGACCTGCCTGACTTGGCAGACCAGGACAGGTCTGATAAAGAGAATTACTGGGGAGTTCTAAAATGAGCTGAAATTTTTCCTGGGTTATTTGGTTTCTTATTCCACTGCATGTTCATTTTCTCCCTTTAGAACGGCAGCAAAGATTTAATTTATTTATTAACGTTTAGATGAATTCTAGTGGGGTGAGCCCTTAAGATGTCATTTTTGGAGATTCCTTCCAGTGTCTTTGAGCACAAAACACCAGCTCTTGGCATATTTCCCCTTTGTGCAAAGTAGGGTTGATTGTGCTTTCATACAGCTGGAGAATGCCTCAAAACCTACAGTACAAAAGTTTTTTACAAATGTCAGTGTTTAGGGGAAAAAAACACACACAAAAAATAATTCTGAAAATCTTTAATTTCCTTCTAATTTCATTTCATGCCACATATGCAGCAAGACAGGGATTAAAGTGTACCTCTCTGATTTTAAACTAGCTCTTTTAGAGATCCTAAGTTTTTGCATTTAACCTAGTCCTGTGTGAAGTCAGCATAATGATAAGACCAAATTTAAATGTAAAAAAAAAAAATAAAAAGGAAAATCAGGAAGGAAGTGCCATTTTAATCGACTCCTTCAGGTTCGGGCTGCCAGCCCTTCATTTTCTGTGTGCAATTCCATTAGCCCCACTGCCATTCTCTGGAAGTGGCTGCACTTTCCCTCCAGCTGGCAAGGTGCAAAGGGCTCTGTAGAAGTGGTCTAGGAAGCAACCCACACCCTCCCTGGAGACCAATTACTTTTGAAATGTGCCTGATCGTTTGCTGCTGCCATCTCCTCCTCCCCAACCTGCCCCCACCTTCCCCCAGTCGCTCATTGTACTGTTGTCATCGAGACACCTGATCAACTCTAATTCTTGCTTTTATTTGAATTAGGGTGCCACCAATCCTGGATCCATGTCAGGGCCCATGTAATGCCTTTGGGCAACACTGGGGATTAGATTAGCATTTTGGTGTTCTTCTAAAGCCACATGGTCAGCATTATAAGGATCCCATTAGAGATAAAGGGAGCAGTTACACAAAGCCTAAGAAATATAAGGGCCAGAGGAGGTTGATGTAATTGGCTGATATTAGAAAGTGCTTTAATTGATGAAAGCATACTGTGGTTACTACCCCTTTTTTATAGTTTAACATGCTTCTTAATTACATTCTCAGTTGTTCGTTTACACTGAGCATGTCTTTCAGGACTGCCAAACTCTTCAGGGAAAATTAAGCAAGTATGTTGTAGTAGGCTGGCCAGCCCCACAATTCAAACCCCATTATTGGCTGATAGAAGTAGTCTAACCAGAAAAAAAAAAAAAAATTAAAAAAGGTTGCCTAATAAAACAGTCCCAGACATGAGAGGATGAAGAAAAATGAATAATTTTCAAACTAGGGAGTATCAGACAGACAGACCATGCTGAAGTGCTTTGTTAAAAACACAGACTATATATATATTTCCAATGTCAGGGAAAGTTTTCCAGCAGTTTTGTACATGAGGCTGCCTCAGTTCAGAAGGGTGGATCTAGGCAACAGTACATCGACTTTGCAGTACAATGATTACCTGAATTTCTGATCTTGACCCATTCAGTCCACCTGAGATATATCCGTTTGCTAAGCATTTTGTATACCTACATTATTATTTAATATTTTGGCTTCATTAATACATGTGATAACTTCATGCCATAGTAATCTCTTCTTGCCAGGACACACTCCAAGTTTTACTTTTCTTACTTTTCCTGTCAACTTTCATGGTCTCAGGAAAAGAAGGGTTCGCACATAGAGGAAAAAGCTAAATTATTTTACAGAACCTTAAGCATTAACATTCACATGATGATTAGATTTTTAAAAAGATCCTAATCTCTGCTTAAGTTATTTAGGTGTCTGTCAATAGATTCCTTTTTAATAATTGTCTGTAATGCAGTGGAAAATAATACACAAACTATAAATAAATAAAGGCTAACATTTGACCAGTGATGATTATCCATAAAATTACTAAATATAAACTTGCAGTGGAAAATACTGATGTCATAGTAGGATGAATTCTGCTGCTGCTGCCCTTCTTTTATGTTTTTCAAATTATGTGTGTTTCAAAGCTGTTCCATGAGCTTTTCTTACTTTCTTTTAAGCAAACAGGTGCAAAGATATCTATATCCACTATGTGTTGAATCATTTGAATAAATGACAGAAAATAAAAGTTCCTTCAACCTTACAACCACTATGTTAACTACTATTGTTAAACAGGACTCAAGCTGCTGGCTCATTTAGGGCTTTCATAGTAGGCCACAGCTAAACAAAGCAATATTTTACAATATTAGAGATGATCAAAATACTGAATTTCAGATTGCATTTACATTACTACAGAAAATATCTAGAAAATAGATAGGTGTATGTTAAGGTCTGCAGGTTTTGCTGTATTAAAATTGTTTCTGAAAAGGTATATGTAAGATGTAACATCATATGTTTGCAACATTGCTCATACAGAATCATGGTTTGTGGTCATATCCATGAAACAGTATCTCTGCTTGGTATCCAATACACTCACCAACATAGTACCATACATAGTAACTGTGATTTCCTTCATTAATTTAGTCACCAATTTGGATATTGAGTTAATAGAAAATATTAAGAGAAAGGAAAATAAAGACATCTTCCTTTAAAACTGCTTTCAAATCAAGCTCTGTCTTCATGGATAAGGTAGGAGCTGAAGAAACAATAATTTTTAAGTGTTTTATAGATTCATCAAAGCAGCAACAACAGTGCTCCACAAAGAAGTATAAGAGATTTTAAGCGATTTAGAAGCTCTAACAGTGTTGCTCTTCTAAATAAACAGATAAATTCACCAGTTCATGAGTTTAATGTGCATCATAGCTTCCTTCTGGCTTTAAGAAGTTTCATTTTGAATTCCCAATATCTGAATTAATTGCAGGTGTCTGCTTCCAATAAGATTACAGTCTTTAAATTATGCATGTCAGTGCATCACTTAAACTATGTCGCTTCCTGTTAGATTTCTCCTCACTGTGAGTTTGTGTAACAAAATGTGACATGATAGAAGTGTGCTGGTGTGGTGCAGTACCTCAAAAATAAATACAAAGCTTTAGGATATTAAACTCTACTGATCTTTTGAGTTATCTTTGGATGATTAACATGTGTATATAATAGTTTAGTGGGAAAGGTTTTAAGCAACAGCTGAGGGTAAAAGCTGTTGATCCTGAAGTTGTCATAATTCTGCTGTGAACTGAAAACACCAAAAAAAACTGTAATAATGATCAGAATACCTGCTTGCCCACACAATACACAAAATACTGAATTGGAAGGGTCATGACACTTAAATAGAGAAACAGAAATATACACGTGAAAAGAACTCCAACCAGATTACTTCCATCAGAGTTAAGCCTTAGAGTAGATACTTGTCCTAAATAACTTTCTATTCCAGTGAGTGTCTCCCTCAACAACTTGTACAGAGCATGAACCAATCATATACATTACCATGATGAGGTTCATAAAGATGCTGTAATTGCAATTGGATCTCTGGGTTGCAGAGAATCTAACTCCTGTCTTGACTGAACCATGCATCTTCAACATCAGAGTAAGACCTGTGAGTAAATGTTGTGTAAAAAGTAATCCTCTATCACTTAGGAACTGTGGTGTTATGAAAGGCTTAATTTCTACTGTGTCTAATACAGGAAATAACTACTAATCACTTCAACATTTATACTTAATTTTGGAAATATTGGAATTACGATACTAATTGGGCACCAGTTTGTGCAGGTTTTGCCTCTGCAGAATCCTTAGGTAGAAAACTTTTCAACATTACACAGGATAAAACATGAAATCTACCTTTCTAGCTACAGTATTGCTGTTCTATTTACTGTAGAAATATAAATGTCTTTAGTCATAAAAGAGAAAATTATCTGCAGTTTTTCCACTCTTCTACCCTACAGACACGGTTTTCTTGGAAAACTGGTCATCACTGAAAATTAATAAAAGAGCTAAGCTGAACTCAAGATTGTATGAGTCTTTGTCAGGCCTTTCAACATAGAGGCACTATCAATCTACTCCTCATTATCTCCCCTGTAGATCTCACCTCGCCCCACAGCAGCTGTCATCATGAACAGCAAATGCATTCCCACTCAGACAATGAGTATGGTTAGCTATCCATGCACAGACCCATCTCTAATATCTTATCCAGCAACTAAATCCTCTGCATTTATCCAGGTGCCCAAATGAGCTTTATTACGTTTTTCCATTAAGATTACTCTGTTTCCTCTGTAAAGTGATATTCAGCTGCTCTCCTCCCTTTATTTGCTATAGTCCTCGAAAAAACTGCCAGTCTAGTGTTTGCACATAACACAAAACAAAGTGGAGCAAGCTCAAATTCTTCCAGAAATTACAGTCCATGCAGGAACATAGAGAACTATTAATGGTACAGATCACACCTTTTAAGGGTGTTTTGCTAAACACAGTCACCATAAGGCTATGTCTGAAGATAACATTTTGACTAGTGAGAGGATCCTGGCTCGCTCGTCCTAAGGGAAACAGGAATCTCATGGATTTCAGTTTAAACAAAAAAATTATGCAGTGAAGAGTCAGAGGTGCCTAGTGCAGAAAATGGAGTACTATGAAGAGACTAAAACCAGCAAACACCTAATATGAAGGTTAAAGAAGGCATCAAACCAAAACACCTTGAGTACCAGCTCCAGTGAAGCTTGTGGAGAAATGTAGATCAAAGGAACTCATAATGCTGTATATTTTGGATGCGTTCATCTTGTTCATGCTTGACTATCTCTCCTGTTTGTTGAAGTAAAGTCATCACAATGGCATCTAAGCTATAAACTCAATATGTACTTATGTTTTGATCCTTGGATCCACATAAATCATAAGCAGTCCTCCCACAAACTGGGCATTAAAATTACTTTGACAGAGCATATCCACATTTTCTCCCCAAAGATAATAATGTAGAGTCTAACTATCAGTAGACTAGGATTTAATCTGTAAGGTAAGTAGCTTCACTACTGTAACAAATTTCAAACCTGATCCTTCATTTTCCGTTTACACCAGAAAACAGTTGGCTTATTATGTTTGCAGTCTCTGTGGTGTTTTGTCAGTCAAACACAAAGCCTCCTTCTCTGATGTTCAACAATACATGGCTTTCAAATGAAAATATATGAGCTTTCAAATGTACCCGCTCTCTACACAGGTATTGTTTGGATTCCCTTTACAGGATATTAGATCCCTCCATTGCTTATTTATCCCACAGTCTTTGACAGTGGACAGATAATCATCGAGTGTGTAGTTCAAAAACACCCAAACCTCCTGGCAGAAAAGTACAGTTCTTGTTCATATGGGTAATTGTCACCAAAAGAGCTGACTTCTCCAGAAAAGGCTGAACAGAAAAGTAAAATAGCAAGGTGGTGGCAAATGCTACAGGTGTGGGAGGCCTAGAATCAATCCAAACAAAGAACCTAACAAAAGATGTTTTTGATGTAGCTAGAGGGTAGTATTTGTAAAACTTCAACCACAAACATTGCCCTCTAATCAGAAGTTTATATTACAGATAAAGTAATATATTTTGTTGAACCACTTTACAGGTATTTCTGTGTTTCTCTTTCTATTTACCAAGAGAGAAATTTAATGAGAATTTGGTTCAAAATGCTTCACAGTTAAGTACAAAATGATAGATGTCTTATAAAGAGATAAAGCGCCGAGGTGAAATAGAACTGGAAAAAATAATTGTGATTTGTTTAATTATTTTGGAAACTGTCTGCATCTCTTCAGCAAATTAGACTTGCTCACTTTCTGAGCCCTCTCACCCTTTGGTGAACCCATCTTTGAAGTTTGAGTATTAAAATTAGGTCCAAATCATGAAGGATTTTTTTTTTAATACTTGGATCTGATGCTGTTCTCAAAAATGCTGTAGGCAGTCCACTAATGTTCTAGAAAAACTAACTTACTGGAGAAGTTACCAAGTTTACTCACAGGAAAACTATGAAATAACTCAAGTATAGCAGTGATGCGCTTCTATGTGTGTACTTTTTATTCCAACAATCCTTGTAACCATTTCATTTGTTAGATTGGGATGAGCTACCATCCTGTTTCTTTCTCACTTGCCTAAATCTAAGGTCTTTCACATCAAGCTTGCACTGTCCTTAGTTCTAGCCAATTCAAATTTATGGCACTAAGTAGACATTCAGAGATCTGCTTATATTAATGATTCCTGAGTTGTAAATGGATGAAACCTGTATATGAGTTCTGATTTTGGAAAAAATCACGTTTGATAGTCAAATCCAAGCTTAGTATATCATGCCTGATTTTTATTTATCTTTTACTGACACATCTGGAGGAACTGACAGGCCTGGAGGAAGACAAGTCTCTCTGAGACTATAGAAGTAGGTTAAAAGTAGTGTAGACAAAAACAGTTTGTCCAAATTAAAAACTCCATGCATACACACACACACACACACACACACACATATATATACCCTATTTATACTACATCTAGATGTGATGGAATGCTTTCTGAGGATGCCAAAATTGCATTTGGTGGGAGTTCAATAAGGACATATAGGGGACTGTACTTTTAGTGTATCAAGCTTAATGCAAGCAAAGTTTCAGTCATTTCATCAAAACCATTTAATGCTTACTTGCTGACAACTTCTTAGTCATCTCCAGTGAGCTCACATTTTACCAAAATAAGGCTGTCTTACATGCGCATCAGTTTGCCCATCTCCTCAAAGACAGTTTGGTTATTTTTTCACTGTAGTTGTAGTTTTGCTCTAAGAAAGGCTGTGTAGGCTGTGCAGTTTCTGGTTTAGTTCTTTCTTGAGTCTCTGAGGAATTATTTCTTGTTGTCTGTACATAACACTTTGCACTTATGAGCCGTATATTGCTCAAAAGCTCCAAAAGCTTTGAATGTTCCCCTCTCCATGAGCTGTACCACGACATTTAAAGGGATTTTGTTTGTGATTTGTTGTCAATTGATACAAAGCAGAAAAATTCTCTGATGAACTGTGTAATGTGTTATCTTAGAATTAAATCTGTACCCCATGACCAGCAGCCCAAGATGCTCAGTGGCTCCTGCACATATCTCAGTCCAGTCACTGGGCAAGCAAGAGTCAGTTTGAATATCCTGCATCAGAGCTAGCAGGCCCTCTCTCCAAACAAGTCACAAAAAATTAAATTAATGGAGTTGCAGTTTCCAGGCTGGAACTGGGCAAGAGTGGACTGGGAGCTGACAAACTTGTGAGCAATTGTGTTAAACTAGCCAAACTTGCCAACAGGATACGTAAACAGGTCAAAAAGAATCAAGGACACGATGACATCTGAAAACCTCTGTTAGGTTTTAGGGGGCTGAAAAACAGAGCAGCTATCACTCTTCTCCATTAAAAAAATTGCAGTGTCCTCTTATTCCTGTTTTTTTGTTTTTTTTTTTACTTTTTTTTTTTTGCCACAGTAATTGCAGTGAGCGATCACATTTAGGCTGTATTCCTTTTGCAGCCATAAAAGATTCCTGGGAGGTGAGAATAGCGTCTTGTATTTAAAGATCATTAATGCACCAGAATAAATGCTGAGAAATATAGTGATTTTTTGGTTTATGCAGAACTTTGGAGCACTTCACTGACAAAAACAACAACAATAAGGAGTGCTGTAAAAAGTGGGAAAAGTGTTGAAAATAGCACTTTCTATGTCTGAGGTGCCTACATCTGCTGTATATCATATCCTCAAACCCTTTTCCCAGCTGCTGGAGTTGGCAAGACAAGAAAAATTTGGGGAATAAAAATCTGAAAAGGCAAGAAGTAAGGCAAGGTCTGAATCTTTCCATTTCAAGGGAAACAATGCTCATCATATAATAAGTCTTTACTAACAATATGCTTTCCCACTGAGGAAATACTAAGCTTTCTCAAAAACAAACATTTTTTTTTTGTAAAATTCTGCTAGATTAAATACATCTCTATACCAAAGTACACCAGTACTTTGTATTCCTCACAGCATTTTAATTTAAAAGGGAGTTGCTGTGCAAAATAATGTCCTTGTCTGTCCCTTCCTCATACAAACCTCAAATCAAATTTAATAAAGCTAGTTTGATACAATGCCAGCCTACACTTGGTTTACCCTTGGTCGACTTTAATAGGGTCAAAAATATTTTCGCTTTGGCAGTGTATGCATTAATCATTTTTCCAGAGGATTTAGAAAATTGGAAGAGACAAGGCCAAGCAAAATTTTAAATTAATTGGGCCTACCCCAGCATTCAGGGGGTCACCTTGTGTCAGTTGTCCCACATTTTCCAGGTCACAAAGTTCCAGTATATCCTAAGCTGCCATGAGGAGAGATATGTGCTGTGGGCACACAAAGGTGAAAGAATTTCTCCCACAAAGTGCAATTTTCCTAGAGGCAACCATAATGATTCCAGCTTCCAGACTGTCACCAGACACCAACCACTTTAACAATACATACTCGACTATGCCTGTACTTGGTGCATTTTCTAATCTAGTAGTCAGGAAAATTTGCAAACATTCTGTCATTTACCATAAATCTGCTGCCTGCTTGCTACTACAGAGTAATTAATTTTAGTGCTGCTCAGAATTCTTAATTTCAACTGGAAAATCTACCTTAACAATCATTGCTATTTTCACCCTCCCTTATGTTTTGGTTGGTTGGTTGGTTGGTTGGCTGGGTTTTGGTTGCTTTTTTGGGTTTTGTTGTTGCTGTTTTTCTTATTCCCTAATACTCTTGCTAGGGGTTTGAACATCAAAGCACTTTTCTTACAAGAGAAAGACTGTTTGTGGCAATGCTAATATGCTATTCCAGTGTGGCACCAATAACTGTTTTGACATTTCTGATTGTTATCTGCGATAATGCCCTCTCAGTATCTGGCTGACTGGCCAGATACAGATGTCAATGCTAAAGGAGGGAAGCAAGTGAAAGACTTCTTTACAGATGTAATTAATTTATTAGGTTCTAAAAGACCTTACTCTGTGATAAGGACTGTATATACCTTTTATTTAGCAGTTTTATTTTGCGGAACAAAGTGTCACAAACTAAGTGCTGAAAATAACTACAGGCAAGGAAGTTATGTTAAGTGGTTTATCATCTGTTAAACATTCTTAGTATTTAACCCATAGCATTAATAGGAGTTCTGGCACAAGGAAAAAAATTATATTTTGCAGATTTATTTGCAAACCTTGAAGTTATGAGGACATTGGAAACAAAATATCTGTAACTATTGCTTACAATTCTGCAGACACAGGCATATTGCTTTTTGAAGAGGTTCACCCTCATTTGCAAGGTAGACTTGGAGCTGCAACAGTAAGTATTTGAGATTTTCAGTCCTGGTCCAATCTGAGTCATGGCCACTCTGACCAGAAAAATTGTGGGTTTTCAGGGAAACTATCCATTCCAGTCAGGGCTTTGAAACAATCATACTGTTAACCTTGCAGTCTAATATGACATGTAAATTTCTTTATTTCCATTCTAGAATTGTATTAAACAATAATGTCCAACAGGAAGATTAAATAATAAAAACCAAAGAAATTTACATTAAAGTAAAAAAAGCAGTGTAAATATGAGTCACAAAGGGATTAGGTACAGTAAAGTATTTCACAATGTTTGTGGCTATCTTAATCTAAACAATCCTGGTAGTCTTCTGCAGATGTTTCTGACTCCAGTTGTTCCAAAGTCTCTTTAGGATGGCCCAAAATGAAGCTGATACTTGTTTTGTAAGAGCTATAACCATTTGGTGTCAAGCTGACTGTTTTCCTGTCAAATGACTGAGTTTTAATATTAATGAGACTAACTGCTGGTGAGTGGCACAGTACCCTCATTTAGCATTTAAAAGCAAAAAAAAGAAAAAAAAGGAGGAACTAAAATCTGATGAAGTTTGTTTCCTCTAGGCACATATCAGAAAAGGAAAGATTATGGACCTGTAGGAAACAACAGCATACAAATATCTATTAGAAAAATGTTTAAAAGGGGATTCTACATGTGAGGAGAGTGCTCCACAATAAAAGAGCATAAAATGACCACTTGTTATGTCTTACCAGTTTCATGCATTAATTAAATCACATATTTAGCTATGAAAAAAGAATAATAGTACTAAATTACTTAGTGCTTACATTTAAATGTGTACCTTGTGCATCTGTAGTGTATCAGTGTGATGTCCAGATCATCAAAATAGTTTTTTTTTTTTTTCTCAACTGTTATATTGGAGCCTAAAACTGACGTTACAGAGTTTAAAGAAGCATCAAAAAATATGCCCATCAACATCAACAACCTACTTGATAGGATCTATGTGGGACACTTGAAAATAGTAATCGGAAGAAAGCTCTAATCATATCTATTTCATAGACTATTTAAACAACATGCTATTGAAAACTGTCATGCAGCTGGGATCTTGTCTTTACTACTGCAATTTTCTTTAACAAAATAGAAGCTTAAACTTTAAAAGGGTACATCATGTCTGTGAGAAATAAAGAAGACTCTATGACACTAAGCAAGGAACAAAATAACACGCAGCCTGCTAATTAATAATTACAAAGTACTGAATTGCAGCATTAGATGAGCAGTGGTTTTGATGTCATAAAATGTTATGAGATTATGTCTCCTGTAGAGATGAGGTACTGTGGTTTAAATGTACACAGGAAGAACAAATATAAATAAATATCTCAACATACATTTTCCCAAATGATGCTATTAATGATGTATGACATTACTCATGTTACTTCCTTTATTAATGAAGAACATTTTAATTTATTTCAGGATATTTTTCTTAAGAGCAGCACCTTGCTGCTCATCATCCTATTTTGACAGCAAACTGAATTCTTGTTCACAAGTATAGGATTTGTTTAGCTCCAGGCATCTGTGTTTGGATTATGAGAATGCTGATTGGTTCACTGCCAGGGGCACAAAAAGGTCAAACTGTCCTTTTTCAAAGGCTCTTTTTTTTCCTTTCCCCCCACCCATTTTTCCTTTTTTTTTTTTTCCTTGCCTGAGAGTTTGGCTCATTAATCAGAGTTAAAAGAAAGGGGAAAAGGCAGTGACTTGAAATCATTTGATTCTTTTTCAAGGGGTATTTTAAAAAGCAGAACTCAATGTTAGTGTTAGAGGTTGAGTAGATGTTTGTATGGATCATACTGACATAGTTCTGACAGGTGACCTGAAACCTTTCAAACTGACATCTGTCACAGAGACAGACAGAGGGTTTTTAGCCTCAGAGCCTGTTTTCATGACATTTCATTTTTCATCAGATTTTGAGAGAAGGGGGGAAAAAAAGAAGATGAACTTGAAAAAATCTTGCCAGGGGCAGAAAATGAGATCAGGTTTTGTGCAGCTGTCTAACTCACCTTTAAAGGTTAGAGGTCCAGGCAAAGTGAAGAAAAGGTCTCATTTTGATGTTATTAGCTAAAAGGACAGATTACTTCTTTAAGTCTATTTCTACAGTTGCATAGCTGGTATAGGACATTATAGAGGTGTGGGTAGTTTGGGTTAGCCATTGCAAGTCCTGATTTTCAGCATTTACTTGCTCTTTGCACTGAGCTGAAACTTAAGAAACAAGTTTAACTCCTATAAGCATTTAAGCTGAAAACTTCAAATCTCTATCGTATAGAAAATACCACATGATAAAATATTAATCAATATTTAGCTTCTGGTTTCTTTTTATTCAAATAGTTGTTAGGAAACAGTGACTTCTAGTTTAAACTAAAATGGATGAACATTCAGGCATCTGCAACACAGGCGCCATAAGGGGAGTATATTTTGAATTTAAACTTTATTGAATGCACCCATGAGACAGATTGAACTAGCTACAATTTTCTTTCATTGCATTTCCCAATGGTCACCATGACCCTTCTCCTTTGGAAGAGGAAGCTCATCCTATCAGAAATCCCTGTTTTTTTCACATCTGCCATTGTAAGAAATCCAGATTGAAATTACTGCCTGGACCAGCCTTCCTCTGGCACACTGGGCTGGGAGAGGTAACAAAAATGAGACTTTGGTATGTGCAAACACACCTGAGATTAATTGTCAGCTATCATTCATAAAGATATTCACTCAGATTAATTAAGCCTATCATAATCCTGAAATCCTGAAA
>VXBQ01006514.1:63991-128886 GCA_013400175.1 Phainopepla nitens | reverse complement strand
TTATTATTATTATTATTATTATTATTATTATTATTATTATTATTATTATTATTATTATTATTATTATTATTATTATTATTATTATTATTGTGCTGAAAAATCAAAGCCAGCAACATCTGAAATTACAGAGATGTCTGTATTTAATATTAAACCAGTGCCTTCTCCTTGAGTTGAATATCACATAAAGGACATCTGTCACGAATATTCTATAATAAACCTTTCATGGCCACAACAGAACGAAAATGGCTGTGACATAAAAACATCTATATCTTGTGGCCCGTGATAACAGTATTTTTCCATCCATAGATCTCAAAAATGAAGAAAACATCCTAGACAAAGAGAATTCTATTACCTGACCCTTTGGGTTTCGTCCAGAAGAAAGGTTAGCTGGCAGGCAATCAAATTGCAGGTTTGGCAGTTGTAAAAATCAAACCAATCTCAATACTAGAGGCTTACCATTCCCAACTACAGGATACACCTTAGCACAAAGAAAGAGGTAAAACATCAGAGAAATTAAGGGCTTTGCTCTAGTTTTGCTTTGCCTGACCACAGGCTGTAAGGTTGAAAGGCCTACCTCGTCAGGTCTGAAAGCATGGGCTGTTGTGAATTTTGAACTCTCCTTTGAAAATAACGGCATAGTCAGTAACTGCAGTGTTTGGGGTGTAAGAGGCTTTTAAGGTAAATGACACCTTGTACGGGAATGTTTTCCACAGCACAGATCTGTAGAAGCAGGGGATTGGTAAATATGCAGCAGTATTAGCAGGACCTCAGCTGCCGAGGAATTCAGCAAAGGAATTCCAGCAAAGGAGTCAGGGTGAAGTTAGACCACAACACACTTTTTGTTTAATCAATTCTTAGTTCTGGTTAGGTTTATATGGCAGATAAGGGTTTCCAGTTATCCTTTCCTGGAAAAACAGGTTAAACACATACCTGTTGAGCTCAACAGGTATCAAAGTGGTAAATTGAAGTGTTGCAACTGGAGTGTAGCTATCAGAGCATGGGGACCTGGCAAACATGCTCATCTGAACCAAACCTATGTGGTAAATTCATCATGGCACAGGGCAAGCCAAAGGTTTACATGCAGCAGGAGCACAGTGAGTGTTTATCTGTGTATACACCTCTGTTCTGTGCATGCACAGTAATAATTTAGCTGGGATATCCAGAGATCCTGTATCTAGAAATGTTTGTAGCAGTGTCTAGTTTAGCAGCATTGTAAATAGCCAAAAGTTTACCCACAAATGGAGGGCTAGCAACGATTTTTATGTGGAGCTGAACACAACACACATAGAAGATATACACATATTTCTTTTTCAATCCACCAAACTATACTGAACATATGGCTTAACTTTAAAAGAAAAAAAAATAAAATAAAAAATACATACAGAGAATGAATAATTCTAACACTAACTTATTATTGAAAAACATAACTTTTTCAGTGTAAGTGCTACGAACATTGATTATAATAAAGGTATGCAATGACAAAATGAACCAGGCATTATTTTCCCTGTTGCACTCTGGCCTTCTTTCTTATTTAATACATTTAGAAAACTTTTCTCCTTAATTTCTTTGATTTTTTCTTTTTTAATTAAAAGAAGAAAAAGGCCTGGATTTTTGGTTTTTTTTTTTTTTTTGATTAGTCATATCCATAACAAATCTTGCTAGTACTTTTGGGTACAGTTTTACCTCAGACTATTGATTCTTTCAGACTGAAGGCTGATGTAAATCTGATTTTCAAAATGTCATCTTTTCTTGCCATGTTATTCTGGCATTTTTATGACTGTCTCAAAAAACATTAGAAAAACTTTAAATATCCAGATTATCAACCAATAAAACTGAAAAAATTGCTAAGCTACTTTCTTTCCTTGGAGTGCCAAATTTAGAGATATTGGTTTGTACATTAACAGGATGACTATATTGAATTTATAACTGCTAATCTTTTCAGTTCATTGCTAATAAGACAAGGTACAGCACTTTGACTATCTCCAGCCTAATGAAGAACTGGAACCTAAAGCTTATTGGTCTTACAAGAAATTGAGAGAATTCAGAATAAAAACCCAGAAGGCTCCCTTACATTTTATTACAGCAATGTGTTTTCCATCTCAAATGAACTGAGACTAAATTGTGATTTATTCTGAGGGACAGGCTACAGACACAAAAAAGCGTCATCTGGAAACCTTCTTCCCCTAAATGGCGACTTTCTGGAAGGTCCTTCCTTCAGAAGTGATTTCTGGAAAATTTCTTGATTAATAAAATCTTGCAAATAAACTTTAAGATGACGGCTTTGTTATTGCTTTGGCACAATACATTAACAACACAGCGAGCTCTGCCAAACTGTGAGCATTCTTTCAGGCGGATTATGTCCTTGTTTACATATCCAGCTGCACTTGGGACGTGTCCGTGGTGGTGCCTGAACAATGTCCCCAGTGGGGGTGCCCATTAGGGGAAGGTATACTAATGGAGGGTATGCTATTTACTTTGTTTAAATTGAACAAGAATGCTCAGCGGTCCTCTGATCCTGGGGGAAAGTGTTGGAACCCTGCATTTTCTGAATCCTGTTTGGGTTTGTTTAATGGGGATATTTGGATTACTCAAAAAAATTGCAGTCCACATGACTGTTCTAGGAGGCCACTCTGAAGTATTTCATGCAGTCTGCATGCACATGAGCAAGTGTGCTTTTATTTACACTGCATTCCTAAATAAGGATTATGTAGGTGAATAAAAGGTTATATCATATTCTTCTTAACTAGGCATGTGTCTTCTCTCTGTTTTACTTCTGCTTACTTTTGGAAGAAGACTTAATGCACATGTTTGTGCCCTGTCTTCCTGAACCTTTCCAGTCCTTTCATGAGCATATGGACAGAAAATACCTAAATGTAACCTACATGGGGTTATTTTCTTCATGCACATAATTTATATTTAAGGAAAGTAGGTAAGTTGTTAAAAGAAGGGCAATCAAATCAGTGACTCTACTGCAGAAGTAAGACTATTTTACACTATTGTGCCATAAACTGTTACTGCTTTCCTGTCTCTATTCCTTACAGTTTCTACTCTCTAATATGAAAATCTGTAACAGTGAAATTCATTATGTAGCAGGCTGAAAATTACTAAACCATGGCTACAATTCAGAAACAGTGCAGCTAAAATGGAAGTATTCCCTAGGAAAACACAGGGATTTTGTACCCTCCAGTAGGTGTTCAAATGTATTAAAATTGTTTTTCCTTTTCAAGTATCTGGGTCTGTCTCTTGCATACACATGAAAAACTTAGATGATTAAGTTGTTTAGGTGATATAGTGAATTACTCCCAAGGCACAGACTTACGCCCTTCCCAACTAAACAATGACAAAATACTGCAGTGTTTTTAAGATGTTCATCAACACTGCTGTCAGCAGCAGACTTGTGATGAAATCCTAGCTTTGGTGAAATGAACTGCAGATCTCCCACTGACCAGCTGATTCATTTTCCCCACTTCTCCTCTCAGAAATCATTAAAAACATATCATTAAGACTTGGTTCAAAAACACTTCATCATCCCAGCTACTCTATCCAACTATATGTAGTCCAAATGATTATAAAGGCTTCTTACTTTCTTGTCTGCACAGCTCTCAAAAAAAAAAACAAAAAGAAAAAAGGACTAGTTTTTTTTTAATGTCCTGATAAATGAGCTTCTTTCTTATAAAATACTCTATCTGTGCCAAGATTGCTCTGTTCTAAAAAACTATTTACGTGAAGCTGGAGTTTGGTCTGTTCAACTGTCCTCCTCCATGAGGGAGAGAACATCATGTCAGAAAAGCACTGGGCTTCAAATAGCAGGTCTTCAGAAAGACCACCAAAGGGACTGGTGAATGGGAGTGTGTGACACTGTCCAAACTGGGAGTCAGAAGGTGAGAATAGTGCAGGCTCATGCTTGTAGGCATTTTTTGCAAAGGAGTAAGATTCACCTCAAGAAGGTTCAAATGCTGTTCACTGCCCTTTCCAAGCAACATCGGAAATACCATGCAAGCAGCATTTGCTGATTATGGGTCTCTTGCTCTTTATGTGTATTCCTTGACGTGTTCCATACTGTGTTCAGCATTACAAAATTTACATTGTCTTTGGGCCTCTGGGGTGGCTCTTGCCAGGAGTTTGGGCATGTTTCAGCCCTTTGCTGCTCAGAGCTTGGGTTTCAGCAGAGCTTATTTGCGTGACCTGCCCATGGGAAGTTCTTGCCTTGCCAATTCATCGGCTGCATAAGAGCTGCTGTACAATTATTCCCTCAGGTAGTGGTTACAGCTCATTTGTCAGTCTGAATTTAAACACCAGTGTTATGAAGGATCTTTCAGTATTTATGCTGTGCCTCATTGAAGGACAAGCTCTCAGTTAATCTGTATCAAAGGATAGACTATTATGAAACCTAGCTACCAAAGGACAGATGTCTTGGTGAATGGATGTTAAGCCTTTCTCATTGACTGTAATCCCACTCACCAGGACTGACTAAAAGCTGTTAATCATGTGTCTCCTGCAGCATCTGAGAGGAATTGGGCTTCTCCTGCCCCTGGGCAGGCTGACAAACAGTTGTCTGAGCAGGATGCCTAAGGACTAATGGTTCAGGGTGACATCAAAAATTCTGTGACCTTTGCAGGGGTCCACCATGGCCAGCAGTAAGGATCACTGATACATCTGACTCCAGTAGTATAAGATATGTTGATTATTGATAGGCTTGTTTTAGAATAGAAATTTTCTTGGAAATCCCTTAGGATTCCTTTGATATTTTACAAGCTCAAACTCTCATAGGCAGGAAAAACTGTAAAAAAAATTTAATTTAAATATTAATTGCTAATGCTGAGATACTTGATGGTAGAAAATAAATAGTTTGCTTTATATCTCCCTGCTTGCCTCACTAACCAGACAAATACAAGGAAACCTTCTAATAGTGTGTAATATGTGGGGAGATGCCATTTTACCGTGATTGTACTGCTCAGTTAAACTCAGGCTTTAGCACTCAACATCTCAGCTGTCTCTTCTGATAACAAAGCGCAACCTCATTTAAGAATCTACCCACCAAGTATCTTACATTTTATGGTCTCATGCAGTAGTTACTGTATTATGTACCATATCTTGTGAAGCCCTAGTCAGGCAACCAAAGTCGCCCTTCAGTGCCATTGTTCCTGTCAGCCAGAGGCAAGGATGATAAAAAATACTGTAGTCTTCTACACAAGTATAGGATATGATCCTGCAAATAGATGTGCTTACATAGAAGAGAATTTATACCGAATAAAAGAAAAATTCTCACTGCCCAGAATCTGAACCCAAGAGATTTTCATAGATTTAGGCTTTCTGGTTATTATGGTCTCAGGCCCCTGTTTGCCCTGCTCACATTCACTCATGCTCTGCCCCTAAAAAAAGCAAAGGAGACTATTCATCCAGCACTGACTCACTGACTCACAAAGTACTATAATTCACTGAAAACTCTGTCGAGCATGATTATTAAAAAAAATTAGTCTGGCTTAAAGAAGAATGTGGACTAACATAATCATTGCAGCACTTGGGCTTTTAACAAAAGACCGCTTTGATTGTCCTTTATTTAGACGGTACTTTTACCACTGGTATTTCTAGGTAGTCCTCAAAGTGATGGAAGACGTATGAGTAGTGACGGTGACGAGCATTTTCAGGAGGTAACTGGTGCCTCCACTGCTCACAAAAGCAATGCATGCTAACCACAAATATGCTCACCCTGCTGCCCTGCCAGCTGGAAAAAAAGGTGTTAAGTAGCAGCTGTCAAGCTAGAAAGGCAAAGGTGGTTCTTAGGCTGGGAGAAAAAAAAAAATTGTTAATGAAAACACCGCGCAAAAAGCAACTCTTCCAGCATTCCTGACTTGATTCTTTGAAACTCTTCAGCATTTTTGGCTTTATAAGAATGAGGACAATTTATTATTCAGCCACTGCCTATGTGAACTGAATCAAAAAAAAAGGAGAAAAAGATTAATTCATTTCTCCTAATGTTGCCAAGAATCCTTCTGGTCAGGCTCAGCTGGGGACAGATGCAGTAGTGTCCCTGATGTCAGGGGGGAGGGAAGGCTGAACCATTTGGGTGGTGCTAATTGGAATGAGGCAGCCCCCTCTGTGCACACCAGTATATCTGCTCATCTCAGCTGAGAGGCTGTTAGCAGTTGAGTTTGCACATCGAGGCCCAGATTTTGACAGGTACCCTCTATTGCAAATATTAGTAGTTAAGCATCTAACTACGCAATTGCATGTATAATTTACATAGGTACATGTATAATTCAGGGAGTTCACTATGCAAGAGACTTTCTAATTTTTGTTCCCTGTGGTGTTCATGCACAAAACTGTGGATTTTTTTTATTATTGTTATTTTATTTTTGTTCTGAAAAACGTGCTCCAAGGAAACAACAGGGGGATGAAGCCCATCTGAAAGTCTGCTCCCCAGTGTGTCAGGATACAAATGTAGATTTTAATGTAGTGCTCTGTTTTCAAACCTTGGAGCCTGATTCACTACTGCATTACACCAATATGAAATCAATCACATTGTGCTGATACACAACTGGATTAACCCAGAGGTGAATGAAGCTTATTGTTTGCAAGTGCCTCTTGCTGAAGCAAGGACTATCTATTAAGAAAAAAATACCCTTAGTCCCATGAGGAAATCTGGTCCCTTTGCCTTTACAGTACAAAATTCCCAATATATGATGAAGAATATATACAAGTCTGAGCCAGGTCATAATTTAGCATAAAATAAAACAAGACATTTAATCCTGGAGAAAAAAAATGAGAACAGTAGAACTATCAAACTATGTGGGCAATTTCCTTGTGCTCAAATTGCATTTTCTCCCTTCAATGTTATATGGAAAAGGGTCTTGCCCTCTAGATTAGAGACTTTTGCATTAGAGGAAACTAGGTTATGTCTTCCACTGTCAGAGATAAAAATTATGAGCTGGAGTGCACTTTAGCCAGTCACTCTGAAAAATGCTAGCCCAAGGGGGTAATAATTAGAACTGTTTTTGTCAGGTGACTGCATTTTAAGCAGTGATGTGTCTAAGAATCTAGATGAGGGGGTTGATATAAATATAATTTTTTTTTTTTCCGGGCAGAATTGTTACCAGGGTTTTTTCCTTTCAGGTTGGTAGTTTGGGGTATTTTAAAAAGTAAGTACTTTTCACAAATTATCTACTAAAATGCAATACTGCTTAGCATTATGGTGACCTGATAATATTTCCTTCAGAAACAAAAAGCTCGGTTCCATCTGTGAATTTCATAATCAGAGTGAAAAACTGGCCCATTATTTATTATATTTTCAAGCATGTATGCATAGAAAATGCAGAAAATAAATAGTATCTTATGGGTTTTTTTCCAGTTTAATGTAATTTAATGTAATGGTCTTAATTCAACCCAGGAAAATGGAATCTGAACAGGAAAAGTTTTCTTAATTAGTGTCTTGATGATAAAATAGTTCTGCTTTTCTTTTGAGATGTTTGTTTCTGTTCATTGTCTCCAGGTGAAGGGAAAATCAAGACCAAATTTTGGGGTTGGGTGATTTTTCTGGTGCCAAAAAGGAGTTCGACAGAAAGAGCACATGCTGAAATCAGATGTTGAGGTCCCACAGGTGGGAGTGGATGGCTCCTATTTAGGCAGGTGTGTCCTCCCACACAGAGCAACCTGCAGGGCTGAAGGCTCAGCATACCCATCATATCCTCCATGCATTTCAGAAAGGACAATAAACAGCATCATTTCTCTGTTTAGCATTTACATAAAGATGAAGGGGATTTAATTGATGACAAGAACTTTGTTATCATTTTAACAAAATTTCTCAGTCTTTGATTACCAAACTTATTCCCAAATAGTTCATTTATTTTCCTTTTTTTTCCATCTTATGAGTATTTACGAAATTGTGCGAACATGAAGATAGCTCCCAGTCTGGAACTGCTTTCTGCTCAAGCTAGAAGAGAGGATTTATGATAACAGTGGATCTGTGCCAGGTTCTAAATGCTGCACATCAGTTCTAAAAGTAGGATCAACTAGAAGTCTGGGCTGAAGAAAACAAACGCAAAACTGCAGTCCGTAGACTTTCAGCAATGGAGAAATCCCAGGGGGTATGAGAACAACTGCCTCCTTTCGCTGAGAGGATGGTCAGGTTCCCTAGCTCAATGTGAAAACATTTCTTAACTTCTTTCTCATTCTGCCAATCTCTAAAAAACCTAAATAGTAAATAACAATTACAATATTGCATGGAAGAGGTATGAAGTGTAGACTGGTTGTCTATATCTAGTGTACCCATTTTTCTTTTGCACCTGCATGGGCTGGATTCAGATCATTTTAAAATTATGTGCCTATGCCTTTTTACATTTCTTCTTGGAAATAGTTCCATCAGTTTCAATAGGTTTCTTATTTGCTTGCAGTGAACAGGATTTGCATTCATGTTGTTTCTACTGACAGGCAAAGGCTTTATGTATTACATTTGATATAGTCAATTATATTCTAACTGTACATATGAGAATAAGTCTTTTGTATTCATTATTTTTTAGAATCAGTGTTATTAATTCCTAATTTCTGAATCATTATCAAATCAGCAAAACAACATTAATTTTTTTGCTCAAATATATATCTATAATATGTATCTCTTTATTACTAAAAAGAAGGTTCAAGAAATTGAGAGAGCAAGAAGGTTCTAGAAATTGTGCATACTATTTAGTTTCGTATTTGTTTTTAAAATACTTTCAAGCATATCAACAGTATCCTACTCCTAAACCTTTTTCCACATATGTTTATAAGTTTTCTTCCTCATATGAAGACATAGGGATAATTCAAATATGAAATCCTTTCCTTCCTTTATTCTTCCTTTTTCTTTTTTTTGAATACGTGCTATAATAGACCTACCAAGGTTATTATTTGTCCTTGTATCTTCAATGAATCCATGGTAAGAATGTTTTTTATTACTCTGCCATAGATAAAATTGCTTAGTTCCTGCTACCTATAAGACGTATCATTTTTCAAGAGCGAACTTCCAGCTTTCATCAGAAAAGAGAATATCACACTTGATGCAAAGTGAATGACTATTAAAATACAGGGAATATATCCAAAACTACCTTTAGACTAATAATTTTACATAAATCCTTTTATTTTGGAAAATTTTTAAAATGTCAACCTTCGGAAAACTTAAGCATTCTGTTCTGTTTGTCCCAAGCAATTTTAATTCCTTTATTAAATGTACTTACATGCTGTTGAAACAGCCTTTATTTTGGTCAAGGGATTTTAAGGGGAAGTGTTAATTTTATGGAATTTTTGAATGTTCAATTTTAGGCCAGGATATACATAGGATACACCAGAAAGTAACATTCAAACAAAAAATCAGAAATTTTGCCCATGGTTTTCAGACCAAGGTATGTATGTCTATGGCATTCTGATATAAATTTTTCTTTTTGGGGCTTCCAAACTTTACATCAGTCTATTTTTTGGCTCTGGGGTATAACCTAAAATTAGCCAACAGATGCACTGAAGAGTCTTATCAGCCTTGGTTCATTGGTATGTTCAATAATCTCATTCTTGAAATAAATTAGTTTTGTTTCTGATTTAGTAGGATTTGTAGCCTACTGCTAAGGGTTTCTGAAGCTTGCCCCACAAATCCATGCCACTTTCTCTCTAAAAATCACAGCCAAGTAAGGGGTTTTACTATAAGAGCTACAGCTTTTTCTTGAAGGTGTTTCTATCCCAGGACTTCTGGCCTTTTACCACCCATTTTCCTGGCCTAGCATCATGTCTTCTGGTCTAGAGAATGTTAAAGAACAAGTTATATGAACAAGTTTACCAAATATTTATGAATGCTTTGGAACATTATTTAGAAAGTGTTTTTACTTGATTATGACTAGTTAACGGAAGAGTATCTAAGCATAGTTAAAGTATTCTTTGCTTAACACTTATATTGTAGTTAAGATTATTTCTACAAGATACTATGGACTGATACCAGGGTTTGCATGCAATGACAGCCAAGACATAGACATGTTTGTGTAGCTACAGGAGTCACTCCACTTAAGTCATTGTTGCTGTCTGGGAACTTGAAACAGTTCCACCTATGTCAGCAAGATTTTTAGGGTAGATGAGCTAATTCTGATTCACTACAGTAGCCCCTAAGCTAACTCACCCTTTTGAGTTTAAGCTGCCACCACTGACCCCACACTGAAGCTAGTCAGGAGCATTCACCCTGTACTGTAGGGAATGCCATCTTCCAGCAAAAGACTACTAATATGTAGATTGGAAATCTCCAGCTGCTTTGCAAAGGGAAAATGCTTAAATTATTGCAGTCAATCTTCAAAAGGCGACACAGCTGTCCTTATCTCACCACTCTTTTCGTATCTCTGTACACACTATCTCTTAATGATTATGAAGCTTCCTGTTGACCAGTCTTACCAAAAATTCTCTTCCTATCTTTGGTCATTTCTTCATACCAAACCCTATTACTAGTACCATATACATATACATACATATACAAAATACAGCTAGATGGGGTACTTTAATATCTCATTTGCTGATCGCAGCTCAGACACTGGGGTGTCACATTGGTCTCCTCTTTCTGCTATGGAACTTCTGTCCTACAGACATACCCTGTGGCACTTAAATTATTATAGAACCTTTGGGAGACAACTCTCCTCGAAAATAAAAAGGCTAACTTCAGGCACACCTTTAAAAAACTCAACCTTCAGGAGGTTTTTCTTCCTTTTCACAAAACTTAACTATTATAGTACATTTTTCTTTTTTTCCACCTTGTTTTTAAAAGCACTTGGAGTTGAACGAAGGTTCTTATTTGTCCAGTTATCATACAATGCTACTGTCATCTGGAGTACACAATTTGCACAAATTTGACTGTCACAAATACATACTGCTCTAATGTAATCCCCCTTTAAATGCTATTAGGCTCCTATAAATTCAAGGTAAGTGCCAAGTCTGTATGTGAATTTTCTCATAGCAAAGACTTGAGATTCTCTCTGGGAAAAAAAACAGTAAATAAATAAATGCTCATATGCTCACAATTAATCCTACACTAACAACAAGTGTACGCCCAATTAAAGATATTAGCTAAAGAACGAAGTTGCCTTGTAAAGTCTGTTATGAGAATGAGTTAAAATCTCATGTTACTTTTATGAGAAATGCAGTCATTTGTATATCAAGGGGTGTTAATCTGGCATGTGCTTTAGTATCTACTGGGATGAGAGGTGCTGTAATTGAGAAAACAGTGAAAAATGAGGCAAATGTGGGATTTGCAAGAAGAGAAGTGGTTTGCTTGCCAGTGTGAAGAGTCTCTCATGGATTGTGCCTCATATCAACAGAACTGTGTGTTAACTTATCAACGGAAGCTGAAGCAAGAACAAAATTGGTGTTAGTACGCAAAAGCACCCTTCTAGTGACTGCAATGAACTATATACTTTTCACTTATTACACAGAAAATAAAAGTGAAGGCTGCCTAGAAAAAATAGGAGTACTTCAACCATCCCAGAAAATAGGCTAATGCAGAAAAACATTCAAATATGATTTTTCAAAGATTGTACTTCTCTGAGCAAGTCCTGGGTTTCTCACTTCATGGACAAGATTCTAGGAAAAAAAAAATTAAAAAAAAATTTAAAATAATAAAAAAACCCCAGCTATTTTCTTACCTTAAGTCATGATTCAACAATCAGGAGAAATTCTATAATTTGAACAAATTTGTGAAAAGCAGAATACTTGATTGTGATCTTCTGGCTCTTCTCAATCTGTCATGCCAACTCAGCAGCTGGTTTTGTGGGTTCGGTTTCGAGAGGAAGCTACAAAGAATCTGATTGTGAATTCATGTTTTCATTACACAGAATGTATTGATGTGGATTTTGTGATGGTTTGTGATAGCATGGTGCGGGGTGGATTTTTTTTAAAGCCTTTTCAGGAGAAAGGTGTGACCTTCCTTGAACTTGCTTTAACCCTGCAGACAGTTTGATGTCACAGAATCTACACTATATGTCTTTCTATGTCCTGATCCTTCCTAATGTTGACAGTTGTTAGAGTTTCATGAAATCATCTACTTGGAAGAGATTTCCAAAGCATTCCAAAAGAACAAACAGAAAAACATTTCCAAAAAAATCAAGAAAATGCCACCTTATTAAGGTTTCATTTTAATTTGGATGATGCCTTCTTCACTTCAATCACCTCACATTTACCAATCCATACACATGAGTAAAAGTCCATACATCATATATTAAATAAATCGGGATTGACCCCTTTCACATAATTTTTGGCCTCTTTACTTCTCTTGTTTTTGAACTTAGAGTACCATCTATCTCTGACATCATTATTAATTAAAAGGGTATTGAACATTATTAAAAGGTCTGAAGGCTGTATCCAAAATCTTTGGCTCTTATTTTATGCTTGGGATTTGGTCCTTTTTAATTTTATGTAGTGGACCAATTAACAGCTTCAATAATCTTCTAAGTTATTCTTATATTCATGTCAAATATAAAGAAAAAAAAAAAGGTCCTGCTCTTAATCCTTTACACTCAAGACTGAGTTATAGCACTCTGAGAAGGATAAATGGCTCTCTTCCTTCCAATCAGGTCCAATCACAAAAAATATTCAAAAATGTTCTGGTTACGTATCTTAGTATTTTGCATCTTAGTATTTCCCTCCCTATGCTGCATGTTTAGCTGAGAAGAAATTGTATTTAAGTGAATGAGCAGTGCTTGGCTAGAGATGTGCATCACTGCTCATACTTGAGGGATTTAAACACTGTTTTCTGCAAAGCATGTTTCACAAAGTGGAGACTGCATGATCCAGACTTCTGGCTCTTCATTCAGTTGCATCCGCATTTAACCCCTCATGCAGCACTTTGCTCCAGTAGTGATTTTGCAGGACTACAAAAGGATAAGGGCCTGCTCTCCAAAACAGTTCATGGAGAAAGTCAGAAAGTCAGAGGCAGTTGGCACGACCAGCTAAGTAACTGAGAGGGAATGTCACTTTCTCCTTACAGTCCTCTACCGTTAGAGGAGTGCGCTCTAACACAGCTACAGCATTCATTGAGAACCAAGATGTGTCAGAGAATCTCTCTGTTTCCCTGTAGATTTTTTCGTTTTCTCCCCATTTGGTGGGGGAGGGTTTAATTAAATAAGATTCATTTCAGCAGAGAAGCATGTGTTTTGTCTTTTGTGTCTGACAGTAGGTTTATAATGGCAGCTTTGTGCTACTCTTGAATTTCTTTTTTGCAATACAAGTAAGGTGAACTAATAAAGAGAAATTCTTGCTCTGTGATGATGCTTTGAAGTTTCAATGCATGATACCTCTGAGACCAAGCATCTTGCAAGACTCACAAAGGACTGACTGGGTACATGCAAACAAGTCTCCTAATAATCCAAATATTTATAATCCAGAGATGTTTTCTGAATGAATACACTGTCTCAAACTCAAGCATTTATACAAACCACCATTCTTAGGAAGCAAAAAGAAGCACTAATATGTTACACACTTATTCACTGTGTCTAGTAGCACATCTTTTTCTTATGCTAAAGCATCTATGAGACTCAGCAGATAGCAGCTTTGATTTAGGATGTCAATACTTGTGTCCCTTTTTATTTGGTGCTGACTAGAATGACCAAAAATAACAAAAACTGGTATATGCATTCTGCATATGGTGTTTTTCTATTCAGACATCTTCATTTCAACCAGAACATAAAAGTAACAAAACTTTCTTTTAAAAGGACATGTTAATTGTTTTACCTCTCTATACAGTTACCTCTCAGATTGTTTTTATCTGGTTGATGCCTACAGGTTTTAAATGTTCTGCTCTTTAGTTGAAAACTATTAACAGCTTATCCTGTGTTCACATAATTCAGCATAAGCTCTACACTGTGCTGATGACCCTGATTCATCTCTATTTCTCTTCCTACTTTTCTGTTATACCATCATCATGATCAATTTTCAGGTGGCTGTTTTACATAAACGTGACTCAAATGTGTTTTTCTTCTCTCTGCAACAGATAGCCACCCAGGAAGCTGCATCATACTCCACAACCTCAGACAATATTTTAGATGAAGCGGAAATAAAATCCCCAATGCAAAACATGGTATTAGAATACAAATACTACTTCTGGGAACATGGTGGGTACAATCTAGCTATTTCACAAGACTCCAGGCTTCTACATCAGAGGTATGAAAAAGACCATCCTAATAGCATAGCAGATCCTCTTTGAAAAATAATTTTCAGAATAGCTAGAAACAAAGCTAAAAATTCCTCAGAAGCAATTTAATATTTAAAGACAGTGTTTGGTTCTGAATAAAGCAGTTATTCAACTCTCACAAGCTGTATAAAATTATGATTCTAAATCAGATGAAGGACAATTGTTGCCAAGAATCTAACAGACTTATTTTGAAAGTGCAGCAAAACAGGAGCACGATATTTCAGGGTGAGGAATTTCTTTTGTAGTTTTTTTTTCAAATTCTTAAAAAATCTTTTGTCCCATAAGAAACTTTCATGCATGTTGTTTATGCTTTCAAAAGGGACAGTGTACAAGTCTCAACAGTTCATCATTTAGCAAACATTTAAAACATTCAATTTTTCCCATAAGATAAGCAAGAAATCTTTCTTAAGGAAAGTGCTCCTTTACTAACACCTTCCTCTTTTTGGATTGGGTAAAAATGATCTCCCTATTCCCATGGGGAAAATGAATATTTTCACAATTCCACAAAGCTTTGGAAGATACAGCTACAAAGAGTACTTCTTTCCAACAACAACATTGAGCAGGTATGAAAGGTTTAGACCTTCTTATTAAACCTTCAGTGGTACATTTCTCTTACACAAAGCATTTGTCATAAGTAGCATATCTGCTAGAGTATTATTGATGCCACTGGACTGAAATTGACTGAATAATTTATGCTGTTTACTGTTCAATAAAGATTTTTCAAAGAAAAAAAAGGTAGAATAAGCACTGTGGGAAAACAAGAGATGGACAAAAGTATATATTGAGGAATGTTGTTTGTATTAAAAAAAAAAATTCTCTTCTGCATTTAAAATTAATCAAGTAAATCTAAAGGGGAAAGCACAACTTACCATAAGGACAATTCTAATAAGTGAACATTGGCAGCATTTTCAATGAAATCAATTGGCTTAGAAAAGCTGCCAAGTAGGTGTAAAATGAGGTGAAATTACTAGGGATACACTTTCTTTTAAGATACTTTGTTCCTTGCAGAGCCATGCTGAAAAAAAGATGTATTAAATACTGGCAATGGTAAGGCAGCTATACTGATCTAAATTTGCAAGGAAGTCTCAGAATCTATTTCCTCTTTTTCAGAATAAGTACATAATGTATATATAAAGATATACATGTGAAAAATAAATATTACATATATAATACCTTCAACTTTTCTACTCTTTATGTGTGAATCACAGTTTGCTAGAAGTTACCACTATGTGTATTAGCATAAAACGCATAACTTGAATTGTCAGTTTATAAAATTTTCAGCATGTATGATTATGGTTCTGTTCTTACTCTAAATTTTTGCACAGTTTGTATGACTTATTTTATCTGTTGAAACACAAGTTTTATGTTAACACTTTTTTTCCCCTTTTTTAACACAAAAGTTTAATACTGTGTGCCTCTTGCAAAGGCAGACTTGCAGACCACAGAATGGATGGATGAGAGTGCAAAAAGGAGGGGGTGGGGAAGAGAAAAACCACGTGGCTCAGTTAAGCTGAAAGTATTTCACTGATAACTCAGTGGGTAAAAATATCTGAATAGTTTAGAGGTTGCATAGTATATATGCTTGGCATATTTAAACACATTTTTATCAGCTGCTCCATTCCAGTAAAACTCCTTAAAAGAAATCAAGCAGAATCACAGGCACCAGTATGCTATGCTGTTTCTAATTTGAAGGCAAATTCATCTCTGACACACAGCAGATTCCACACAGGTGGAAACAAGCCCCTCACTGTTCCTTTCTCTGCCAGTCAAATTATGTCATCAGTGAAGGATCAGTGGGTTTTAATGATACGGTGGCCTCCATACTGAGAAGTAGGTCCTCGCAGAGCAATATGCATAGCCAATAAAATGGTTGTCACCAAATTACAATTGACACTTAACATCACTAAATCTGCGGTTCAATTCCCTGTGACAGTTGTGTAGGTATATTAGAAGAAAATCATTTACTTCAAAAGTAGCACGTAAAATACATTTTCCTGGGAGGAATTCACGTCTTATTTACAGTAGCCAAACCAGGCAGTCTCGAGGCAACCTTAATCTGTGAAGAGACCATAGACACTAACAGGCTAATTGAAGTATGATTATTTATGTGTGCAATAAACAAAGCTAGAGCAGTTGCTCTGTAATTCTGTAGATCTAGTTCCATAGATTTTAATTGTAATTGGGGATGTTAATTGTTTCTTGGTTTTAAATTAAGTTTACCTTCTTTTGTTATAGGGATTAAGAAAACTATAAATACAAAGCAACTCTCCAAATGAAAACTGACACTGACTGGAAACATTGATTCTGTTCTGGACTAGAAGTCACGCACAAGCATAAATTTCTTTACTTCCCCCCCTTGCTCTTCCCATGTAACCCACTGCTGTATGTGAATTTGAATATCTGCATGGTTTAGCATGTACTACATCATGCTATGCACATTTGACTCCATAGAGGTTAGTAGACATGGGGAGCACCATCTGCAGACCACCTCAATGGTGTTCCATACCTCTTCTTCATCTGGGTGATTGTGTTGATTGTGAATAAAAAGTAGGAGAAAAAAAACACTTCACTCTGGTTTACCTGATTTGATACATTCACTGGAGCAGATTTGCAGGGAGAATCTGCTCTGGCCTTATAAGCACATACACATATGACCGTTCAAGGTGTTATCTCCCCAGGACAAAGCGATTTGAATGCCTGGTACAATGGGACTGCAAAAAATTCGTTCTAACTTTGTGTCCAGGCAATTCACCTTTGTCGCAGTGGTGATATCAGTCTTTCTGCTGATGGAGAAGGTATTATGAGTCAAGTCAGGCAGTCTTCAGCAGACAGAGGCCGATTTGCTAGCAGAATGAAGCAGATGTAGCATCTTGTGCTAGATAGCTCATACCAGCATGAGAATTACCTTGCTGGAAGTCCTCAAGGTTGCACATGAAATATAGGAGAGGGGTGCTTGTTCTGCAAATGGCCCCTGTGTGCAGGTAAGCAAGATTATTTTGAAAACCCAAACATGAGACTTGTGATACTCACCCTTCTTGAAAATCAGCCAAAAATCTGTATGAAAATGGAAAGGTTGACGAGGTCTCTGTGCACATAGCTGCCAGCCAATATTGGAATGCATTGTACCAACACAAGGGTATCCCTCTTGTACCATCATTTCTTTTACAAAACATCACATAAAAAATGAATGCCTTTAAAGGCCAGTGCTCTTTGTCATGTCCACTATCAGACATGAATAATTAATCAGGAAAATGACAACAACAACAAAAATTAAGGAAAAATAGTTGCAAAGAGTGGAATTTTTTCACACTTGCCAATCTAGGCTGAGTGAGTTCTTAGGTCTTTCAGCACCTTCCAAGGAGCTCAGCACATTACCTGTAAGTCATTGGCTGGGAAAAGAGTCACTCTGAGGTTGTGGATATGCTGCTGCTGCTTTCAGCTCATATCACTGGAGAGAAGGGGCATCATCAGCCCACTATGGCTGGAAGCCCCTTGAAGTACACCAGATCAGCTAAGATGACTCAGAAATATTTGTCACAGCAATTTACTCTTGAGCATTCTCATGTCAGCAGAGGTTCTGGCCAGGGTCTTTTAGGACTAGAGCTTTCTGAGCTCATGGGAGCCATATGAGAGCAGCTCATCTCAGGACTGACTTTGAACATTCTAGTGACAGCATGGAGTTCCTGTATTTCCATGAGGTTTCTTGGTGCTGCAGCCTGACATGGTTAAGCAGTGAAACAGAGTATTCCATATGTCTTGAAATTGGAAAACAGTGTGGCATGTGGTGGTGATTTTTTCTTCTGTCTAGATGGGCAGACCTGCTTTGGGAAATATTGTTGCTTCCTAACCAAATTTGGAAATATCTGGCTCCGTGGTATTCCAAAGGGATTAAAATGGTAGCATGCATGAGCTTGGAAAGGGTTTTAATTTTTCTTATAGTGACTCACTCGAACACACTGGATCACTTCACAACATGGTTTCTGTAAGCAACTGAAGTGTCACAGAGTTACAAGTGACCTTGCAGAAAGCGGTCCTCAGCTCTCAAAGGCAAAACACAGCAGGGTCCAGATGTAGTAACTTTCATGGAGCACTGCATACCAGAGGAGGTTTCTTCCAATCTGCTGCCTTTGTTGTGTTTAACACAATATCCCTTTATTTTAAGGTTTCATTATAGCAATTATTTTGTAGCTGAGTCTACAAGCATCTCTTTGGAGCTTTTATAATTCCAATAATTCGATGCTCCATAACTTACCTGCTTTTTCAGAGCTGCTGAGCAACTGCCATTGATATTGAATCCATACACAAGTGTCCAAATGAGATTGAAAAGGTGAATTTCATTATTTTTCTGAATGTAGTTTGAAAGTTTTCTCTCACAGATGTTGCAGAGGAAAGGCATTTGCAAGGGTGGCTCTTTGTGCATGGCAATACCAAATCTGTGCAAAATTATATGCACGTGTACCTGGAGCATCTGCCTGGAACTTGTTGATCCAAAGACAAAAGAAAAATTTCACAAGCCAAGGATAGATGTGGGAAGTGCACTTGAATAATTTAGCAGTCAAAAATGAAATGCACTAGACTCTTAAGCAATAACTGAAGAACTAGCACTAAATCCTTAATAAACTCATTAGAATATGCTACAATCCAGTTTAGAAAACACCTGTTTGTCTTAATTGGCACAGGCTTGTGTATATCCTAGCAAATACAAGTAAAGTAATGCAAAAGCTTAAGTGACAACTGGAGGAATGTAATTTCTCTGCCTCCCATGCTGCCAAAGGGGGTTGTGGCATTGCTACCTTCCAACCTGAGCTTGTTTGTCACACAACACATGGCCTATTAACTCATTATCTCATGAGTCTCACCCTAAAGTTATCATCCTTTGTTGCTGAGATTAGTAATACTGAAAGTGCAACTTATGAGGTCTCTGGTAGGAGTGTTCTCTTTTTGAAGAATGTTTATTGTTGGCTGTCAGGGAGTCTACTGTGCATATACATGTGCTGCCACTACTTCTCCAGTTGTCTATTTAAAATTTGTTAAAACTCACAAATGTTCTACAGAAGTAAATGGTTACAAAAAACTTTTCTGACCTATTGCCCAATTCTTAGTGAAACATCTTATCTCATAGTTACCCAGTATAACATCCTGCTCTGTTTACTCCTCTTACTTTATATTTTACACTCACTTGCATTCCCTTTTCAGCCTGTCATGCCTGACTGGACATCCATGAAATAAAAACTTGTCCAACATCAGCTCTGATTCTTAAAAAAGCTTAAATATGGATGGTTTGTGGGAGTTTAAGCCTGCTGTTCATCTACTGACTTTTCTAAAACACACTTTAAGTTATTGACAGCAGTGGTTTGATTTGGGATGCTCAGTATTTCCAGACAGGTCCAGAAAATTACATTGTTGGTCCAAATTTCTCAAGTTTTCCATAGCTAAAAATATCCTAAAAGTAGCAACATGTCCTATTGGACAGTACTTTCAAATCGTTGCAGGGAAAGACAGCATTTCCCAGAAGATGTTGAAAACCTGCCAGAAAGCTGGTACACACTAAAGTAACTGAATTTGAAAACCAGGGGAGCACAGCTGAATGTAGAATTAGAAAAGTTTGTGCTTCTGCTCTCACTTGCAGGATGTGGGAATCAAATGAACTATATGCTCGGTATCATGAGCTTGATTTAGTCTCTAAAACTTCCCAGTCAGAGGTGGTCATTGCAAAGCCTACTAAACTAGCCTACTATCTAGCCTACTAGCTCTATCAGTTCTACTAGTCGTACCAGTTCTACTAGTCCTCCCAGCAAACTAGGTTATCCCTGGTCGGTCCTAAAGTACTGCGTCATCAAGCAGCCTTATTTTTATTTTGACATAAACATCAGAACAGATTTTAGATTCTTAATCTATCATATGAAAAACAGGTATATATCATATGAAAACTTGTGCAGTTTGAGCAACCAAAAGAAGCCAGACAGATCTTTTGGAAAAGACAACTGACTCACTTGGACTAAAAGAAGAAATGAGACAAATCACTAACAAGACTTCAATAAACTACCTGATAGTGTGACATGTAAAAATCATTGGTGAAGCTGGAGGGGCAGGGGCTGGTGTGCTAGAAAAACTGATCTCTGTTGAGTTCAGATACTAAAATGGTTTTAAATAAATTATTAATCTGGGGAAAAGTAGTTACTGAAGTTTCCCAAGGTCATTTCTTAGGAACAAACTTATCTAAATCTCTCATTTAAGTTTAGAGGGAAAAAAAAAAAGGTATGTGCTGATTACAGATGCTTTGGGGGCATCTTCACTACAGTGAAGAAAATAAAACATAATTTTGGAAGGTTTTCATGGCCTTGCAGGCTGCAGGAGAATAACAGAATGAAATATGGTGGGAGAAGATGTGAGTTCACAGAGTCAGGTACTTTCAACACATCCCAAGAGAGTCACCTTGGGGGGAAAATGCAGCCACTTGTTGAAGATTACGCATACTAGACAAAAGTACATTATTGTGTATATTTTTTAATTTTAACAAAATGCTGGGTTACATTCAGGAAGAGATTGCATTGCACTAACAAGTGGCACCAGTTGTGCTCTGGAGTATAGCCAGGCAGAGAGAGGGGCAAACCCAAAATTTGGCCTTGGCTGCCCCTGTTCTCTTTGCAACTCACTGCAATCTGTAGTGCATTTTCAAAACTCAGAAACTGTCATTGCAGCAGCAGTGGATAAAGGTTCTTTATACTCTTTCACTCAGCCTACTGGGTTCTCACATTAGCACAAGCTGGAATCTGGCACAGAGGGGCTGCTTTTTTGCAGAGATGCTTACATCTATTTCAGGAACATCTGCTGCAATAAAAAATGTGTGGCACATACTCCATGACTTGCCACATAATCCTCATGTGACAAATAACTAAATATAAAACAAACCTGACAAAACTAATAAACTACAGCAATGCCAGGAATAATAATCAATAGCATAACTCCTTTTTTAAAGGGATGAAACAGGAAGGTCACATTGTGGCTAATTGCAAACATTGCAACTCAAAACACCACCATCATTGTGCAACTATCATTTTAACTTCATGCTCAGTCAGATCACATCAATAGTATGAGCCTCAGTGACCTTCTGTTAGTTGACCAAGATCTTAAACAATAGGCCAATATAGTCATCATTATACCTTCTAGCACAGTGACTATTGAGGCCATTTTTTTTCTAAGGAGTCAATCAGACAGTAATTGCTAATTGAAACTACATCACAAGGAAGTGAATTCTGATATCTGACAATGAAAGCAAATATTTGACTTAAACATATTAAAGGCAATTAAAAATGAGGGATGTATCTGTGGTGACATACATTAGAGGATAATTTAAGACCTGTATATGAAGAAAATTTAGACAGCAATATTACAAAAATACAAAAAAAAAGAACATATTTTCATATCTCAGATCTTCTTGGTCTATCTTAAAATCTTGGAGAGATAGTTCAGTACTCAACATAAAATATTAGAAGAACAATGCAACTATGTTTCTGCTTTCCACCCCTGCAACCTCTATGATCCATTAGAAAAAATAAAGTCAATCCGTATTTCCTTCAGTTTTTACAGAATATGCTCTGTACAATATGGGCATAGGAGTTAGCGTATATCTTACAGATAGCTGAATGTGTCAGATAGATGAACCAGCCTTCTGTGACCTGATGCTATAGTGAATTATTAGATTATACGATATAGAATGTTCAGACATCCAAAGAGTTCTTCACTCTTCCATAGTTGCAGCAAAGAATAAAAGAGAAGTCCTTTTTCAATACTACCACTGGAGAAAAAAAACTGTGTACAGTATACATCTATTATTTTTTTTCATTTTAGAGAATAGGAAGCATTAATTATAGCTGTCTTTTAAAGTTTCCCATAAAATAGCGCCACACCCTGGTGCCAGAAAGTATTCATAATTAATGACTTATTGGCAATTATTAAATAAATTATTAATAACTTACTAATATAGTGCTAATAACTTATTGATAAAGTATTAAAAATCATTAATTATGTCGGTTAAAATTTACTTTTTAATTCTGCTGTCTATCGAGAAGTCAGGTCAATTAATGCTACTTGTTGTTTGTATTTATCCTTGTGATGTCTTAAATATGATATTTGTAGTAAGTTTTTCTGCAAAAACACACAGTATCATGCTGATGGCCAGTTCTCTGTGCTTGAGCTCGCCATTTGAATTTCTTTACACATCAGTTTTATATGTCATAGGAAAGTAGGATGAAGTAGGGGTCCACCACCCAGCTTGTAGAGCAGATAAACATTACCATTCTGTCTCAAGATTTGTCAGGGAGAAATGAATACATACCTAGACAACTGTGACTCAAAGACCAAAGGCAAAAATACGAGCCAGGCAAGTAACCTCATTGTGCATGCGTCCAGTGCATGAAGCAGTTCATGCCGCTTTGCTGGCACTGAAGTCTGCTCCCTGCTGAGAAGTGTGCTCTGATTCCAACAAAATCTTTACATATACCCAGCCCTAAAAAAGGCAGAAAGTCTTTACCTGACTAGTAAAGTCAACAGGGTGGTGGTGGCATGCAAAAATGTAGCCTTAAAACCGGTTGTAAAATAAAGAATTCTTTTAACTGGGCAGCTGGATTCACCCCATAATCTTCTGAAGTGAAAACTAAGGAATATCTTTATTGTGCAATCCTTGAAAAACACCCCCAGGTTATGCAGCAAATCCAGAGAGCTCTTGAATGCAATTGTGGGGATCTACCTTTGAACTCTCAAACAGTCAAAGTGAAGGAGGGCAGAAGTGTTTTATTTGATGATTCCTAATACCAAATCTTTTCCTATAACTCACACAAGTTCAGAGTGGAGATCTTACTCACTATGGTGTAAAAATCATCCAAAAGCTTAACAATAATGAAAAATAATAATACAATACTGAGAGAATAGCATCTTCAGTTGTCTGTAAAAGTGTCCAAACTGTTACAAAAAGGAATGTAAGGACCATTTCAGATAGTGCAAAAGAATGTAGCTGGTAGGTGGGGATGAAGATGAAATGGAAATATTTAGCATTCATTCATGGTAGAATCTCTCTGTGAAGGGTAGGAAATCCTCAGACTTATTTTTCCAAAACATAGAGAAGAGAATGGCCACACTTTTTTTAATCTCATCCAGACTTTTAAAATCCTCTTTTTTGTTTCTTTTTTGTCTTTTTCCCCTAATAATTTTAGAATTGATTAGTCTTCTTGCTGTTTTCTGCCAGTCTTGTACTTTATTTCTATTGTGGAAGAAATCTTTGTGTGACGCAGGTAGTGCCCTAAGTGTTTGATCTTTGACCTCCACTCAGAGGCTGTTTTATGTAGAAAAGCCCTGTGATTATTGCCATTACTTTCTTTAACCTACTTTTTCACCTTGAAGTGTAAAGGGTCACAGCTAGGGCCTAGCTCTTATTGCAGTCTTTAGATGAAGCACATACTATGAAAAGAACTCTGTTTTTATTTCTTAGGAATTATGGGTTTAAGCCTTTGAGTTCCATGACAATAATTATTGTTTTGGTCACCTTTTTCTCTTATGTTTGATGCTGAGTGGACTAAATTACCTATCTGACAAGGAAGGTTAATTGATAGTTGTAAACCGATGTGCATAGTCTTTGCTAATTCTCTTATTATTTTTCTTAAACCTTCATGTGCGCTATTGCCTCTCAATGTCCTTTTGTTTTAACCCTTTCCCTTGTATCAATAGCTAAGGATGACTATTTAATTTTGATTATCCTAAACTGGACCAGGGTTTAAAACATTTCTGTGCCCATAACTATGTGATTTGCAATAATCTGAGCCTATCCTGAATTGTGTAAAGGCAAGAGAGTTAGACATCAGAGAACAAGATATTTCCGTGGTGTTTTTTCCCATTAAGGTCCTTGAAAGTCGTTCACCACCAATATTGCAATAAGTAAATAGTCTCTGTTTATTATTACTGTTGTTGTTGATGATGATGTTATTACTGCTATTTAGTGAGTGGATCTAAAAGTATTTCACAGAGGAAAAACACTCGTGTCAACTTTTGCACATAATGGTTTACCACAAATGAAAGTTTTTAGGACTGCAGCTCCAGACAAAATGACCTAAAGCAGCTTGGTAAATGCCAGGAAATATAAAATACATGTAATAGAGGACGTGCTTGTCATGCTGTCTGCCACCTGCAATGCTGATGTCATTATCTAATAGTTCTGTATTTTAGCAAGCACCAGCCTTAGGAGAGGTGGATGGTCAGCAGTTCATTCATGGTGCACAAAATGAAAAATGCCCCATGCCTGGACATTAAAATAACCAGAATAATATTATAATAATTACAGCATTTAATATATGGGATTAGTCCTTCTGATAGCATCATTAGCCATCACTATACCCTGTAATAGATGGCTTCATCCTTGTTATGACATGATCTTTCCTACTGTTTATTGACTTTTCAATGCAAGGGGGAGGGAACATTCCCAGCCCCCCAAACCTTTAAGAAGCTACTGTAAAGCTGTGGTTTTATTCTCAGCTGGAATGTTTAGAAACCCTTAGAGCTAAATACCTCGGTGTACTGCTTAAACACCAACAACAGCCTTATGGGGCCTTGCCCAACTTTAAACACATCTTTTTTTGTTGAGAATATTGCATTCTGTCACAATTCTGTAGGCAAACCCTGGGCCCACATTAAATATACCAGCTTCATTGAAGCTTACTGAATTGGACTGAGTAGCTTTTTGTTTTATTCTCTCTTTACTTCACCCCCGGCTGAGACTGGACAGCCTTTCTTCTAGTGGAGCATGCTTTTAAACATCCCAAAAGAAGGGAAGGGGGTGGAGTGGATGGGGGAGGGGGCAGACTACTTCATAAGGAAACCGAGGTGCAGCTTAGGCCCATAATTAGTCTTGATCCTTAGAGTCTAAAATATTTTAACACCAGGTTTCTGATTGCAGCCCTGCAAAGTGGATTTGGGAATGCAGAAAAGTAATTAGGTCTGTGCATTGAAGTGTGGAGAGCATTTAATAGTGAATGGGTGGTTACTACATTCTTGGCAGCCTGGGTTTTATCTTTTCATGCCGCTGTTGTTAGAGATGATGGGTTTATTGCAGTTTTAGCACTTTGAAGGTGGCTGTGTTTTTCTTAACTGAGCCTTTCCCTTTCTGTCTCTTACAGGAATACTTGCAGCAGAAGGAAAAGTGAAGAAAATGTGATATCACAAAAATAACATTGCCTGAAATCCCCCAAAATATTGTTTGCAGGAGCAGAACAAGCAGGAGTAGACCATAGCCCTGCAATAGGCCACCGGCAAAGAGTCCAGGTTTAATTAATGACTCATTCTGTACAGAACCTGCTGGAGACAATGGTCACCTCAAGGAGAAGAAAAAAAAATTATTAGATTCTCTGGTAGGATGTGGTCACATCATCATCTGTACAAACCACCAGGTGGTTTTTGCAGGCAGACAGGGCTGGAGCCATCAACTTCGTTATAACTCCAGACTCCAATGTGGATAAAAACAGCATGCAAGGGGTGTAAAAGCAGCTAGGAATTAACAGCCATGCAGATAAATACATGTCATAATGCTTAGTAATTCAGGTTGTTGTTGCTGTTATTGTTGTTGTTACTATTAAGTATATATATACTTAAAATAACAATATATGGATTTTCTTGTCAAATTCATCATTTTTACAGGTATGACTGTAGAATTTGCCATTTAAAGACTCGCTGTTGCTGCCCTGAAATCATTGAAATTTTGTTTAAAAACTTAAAAAAGTTCTAAAAATGAGAAAGGAACCTGAACATTTCCAAAGGAGGAAATAGCTTCTCCATCTCTCGCTGTTCTAAATGCAGACTGTTGCACCAAAATGTTATGGCAGAAACATGAGGAAATACTGCACCATAGAAAAGTGCAGGAAGGTCACTTATTAGCTGAGAGATATTGCTTAAAACATTGAGAAGGATTTGGTGAGGTATAAGGAGAAGAATGATAATTTACGATAGAAATCTGATAAACAGATAACCTTGGGGTACCACTGTTGTATTATTTATCAGATTATTCCTTTTAACTAATTCCACTCTTTTTCTCAGGAACTCCTCTGGCTTTTGAAAGATACTTTAGTGTAATTTTCTTTCTTTATTTTAATAAATTTTTAGCTGATCTATTCTTTTTTTTCTATTCAGGGTACCTAAAAATTTCATTTCATCTTTGGTAGATATTTATTCACATAAAAAAAATTGGTTTGTTTTCAGACAAGGTTTTAAAGAGAATCTGTCACATTTTTCTTCTCTTTGGTCTGAAGCCTGAGAAATGCCTTTTTCTGGTTGGCCTTTGCTAGTAGACAGTATTTCTTTCAAAGGTGTCTCATGTTTGTGAAAGCATCATAGAAAGGGTTCAGGTCTTGCCGAGTGTACTTGCTATCCCTTGTGTCTGTGATGGGAGGAAAAATTACGGTCTTTTAAACATGCCCTAAACATTTGATTGTAACTGAGGAAAGGAGTACCTCTGTGTGGTTTGTTTACACAAGTGTCTTGGGTAGGTTTAACTTTATAAAACCAATGCCAGTTTCAGAAAATTTGACATCTCTTTCCTAACCCTGGGAGTCAAACCATAGAAGATCTTCCCATGACCTGGAGAACAGGATGAAAGGGGCCGATTTTGGTGCTTTTGGAGCCAATGTCACTAGTCAAAAGACCTCCAGTCATGCAGCTTTAAGACCCCAGTACGACACTAAGGTGAACATTTGCTTTCTGATACTAGAAAATTATTTTCCTGGTTGCTTTGAGATGCGTGCATCTGAAGGTCTTCTGTTATCCTTGCTATTGAGATTGCACACCTGTCTTTTATACATTTTCTGCATTGCACATATTAATTCCAGAAACACCCAAGACTGTGAAATGGGATCCAGTAATGATGCTGAAGCGCTGGTGAAATAAGTTGACATAACACTTCCAGTTCTGAAACACTAGGTTTTGAAATACCACATCTGGTGAGGTGAAAGAGATACGCAGAAACGACAATAAAATGTGAGGAGGCTTAACAGATATGCAGAAATGACAGTAAGATGTGAGGAGACCTAACAGTATTCCACCAATTCATGGGAATTAAAGAAGCACAGGAAGCATCTGTCTGACAGTCACAGAGGTCATACTCATGCTCAGAGCCAGGGTATCTGCACACAGAAAAGAGACTGCTTGTCCTTAAAACACCTCATTGCTTTATGGAAGTGTTGGGTTCATTGGCAGTGTTTCAACCTCATTTGCACAGAAAAGGAACACATGTTTATCACCCCTAACTCAGAGCATATTATTGTATAATCCAGCACGCTATTGTCTCAGTTTTTCCTCATCACACTTGGCCGTCTCTCCAACATGTGTCAGGTTCTCCTCAACTCCTACGGCTCAGGGAGCGGATGATGTCACGGCTGTAATTTGTCCTGACTTTTCACAACCAAATCATGGCCAGGTAAGAACAGTGTGCTGCTGACACTTTGATAGTTAAGCACCTACAATGCTCTAAGGAAAGGAAAAAAAGGGTAAAAAAGGGATGACTTTTGTTGTACTGTTGTTGTTAATTACTACTATTTATCCTGGTGTTTCTTCTTCTGCTATTGCTATTTGGAGTCCCAGGTACTCAGGCACTTCAGAATTTCATCTGGGTTTCCATACTCAGTAGGACATCATTTACATTAAGGTAAAGGTCAGAGGTCAACAAAACCCATTTTGGTTATGGCAGTTCTCTAGTTCATTGATATACAGAGCAAAAGGACAGGTATGCTGAGATCTGCATTTTTTGGTGGTGTGGTAGTAACCTGCGCATCAACATTGATGTCCTACTTCACAGCTCTGAGAAAATTCCATCATGCAAAGAGGTTAAGAGATGGAAAGAAATGAAGACAAACACGCAAGCAGTCTGAAGACCTGAGCCCGTCAAAGGATAGGACCTAGGAGTAAAGAAGCCAGAAGACAGAACAGTGGTGGAGGGGTAAATGACCCTCAATTTCTTACACAGATCAGCATGATGTAGTATGTGTTAAAAATTGCTTGGTTCTCTCCAACAGACCGCCAGTAAAACCTACAATCATGTCAGCCTTTCCATCTCCTGACAGCTCACACCTCCAGAGGCCAAAAAAGCCTAGCAGAAATGGGTGAGAAGAAGGTTAGGCACTTCAGTGGAGCCAAAATCCAATTCCTTTGACTGATTGATAATCTGCTCATGCTGATGGTGGAGTTTGGTATCAGGAAAAGAAAAAAAGGAATTAAGAGTGACAGTTTGCTAAAACAGAAAAAATTAAAAAAGACAGCAAAGTAATGGGTATTTAGCAGCCTTTTGAGGAGAGCATGCCTTACCTCTCACTGGAGGTCTGCATCAGTGCTTTCTTCCCGTGTTGTAGAATGAAGATGCACATACCTGATGAGGCAATCTCCTAGAGGTTCTCACTCAAGTCTTACACACTTTTGTGTATAAACAAGAAAAAGGAGGGGCAGTTCATCAGAGCATATCAAGATTACTTCTTCAGAGCTCTGTGTTTATCCTGATAAGCCAGGATCCACAAAAGCGGTGTACTAGAGAGAATTCACATCACATCAGGTAGACAGGACAGACCAAAGTCCTCCTTAATGACGTTGGATATGGATGCTGATGTCCCAAACACAAAATTTCTCATTTTTGCCAGGCTCTGAACCCAAAACTACAGTCTGATTTTACATCTGGATTTAGCTCTACATCAGTCAGGCCACTCCTAACCTTGTAAGAATCAAGCAGTACATAATTTGTATCTTGCAGGTGGAGCCTGTTTGATGCTTTTTGAGGTACCATATGTTTTGTATTATATACGGCCAGTTGTAGAATAGCTGAAATAGTGTATCAATTCCTTTTAACTTCAATTTTTTTAATTGTCCCATAAACAAAACTTAAGGTGTTAATTTAACTATTATATGACACTAAATGTGGCTGTAGGACAATATTTTTAAATTAAATACACATTTGTACATAAATACTTTACAAGCAGGCAGTTCAGAATAATATCCAGCTTTAAATTGCTCATTGTGCTTATTTATTAAATTCTTCCACATTGTGAAAACTGTTAAAAATGAGTGGAGTTAAAATAGAATACTTCTAAGAATGATAAATTTTTTGAGTGCTGGTTAAATAAGGAAATTAAATTTGTTATACTTGTGGTAGCAGTCACTAAGTTTAAAAAATCTAAAACCCTTTTTAGCATACACAAACTGAAGTGTTTTGAAATAATGCGGTACCAATTTTCCAATGCCTATTGTTTGAATTATTTTTATTGTAAAAGCTGAGGTATTAACTGGGTCCTGAAATTATACTTAGAAATTTTAGGAAAGCAAAAATCTTTTCTTATGTTATGTCAATGTAGAAATTGTGTTTGTAATGGATCAAAAAGAGGTAAAATGTCCAAGAAGCCATGAGTTTCCTTACCATCTAAGTGGGAATCTTAAAAATTTTTATTTCTTTATTCAGTGTCGTAGATTTGCCTGGGACTATCATAATCACGACAGATTGGTCACCCTTGCAAATTCTCTTATACAGCATCAATTGAATACTTTCTGCAAAATTATTATCATCATCGGGTAACAGCAAACCAAAAGTCTGAAAAAAAAAAAATATCTTTCCACTCTTGCTTTTAGCTATTCCTTAAACCTGCCAGTTGAAAGAAAATCAACTTTCATTGATGACTGTCATTAGCCAAGGATGGCTAGATCTCAGTTTTGTGACAAGTTTCAGAGAAGGCCCCGAGAGAACTTCTATTTTCGCTAAGATGCAGAACCTGAAAAAATATCTTCTCACTCTTTTTATTTTCTATTCCTGCTCAGCAACTCTAAGAATCCCATGAGAATTCCTCTGGTTTCTTCTGTCAAAATCTCGAGAATCTGCTTTTCTTTGCCTTTTTTTTACTTCCTCACATATATGGTGCTATGTAAGTGCAAAGGATAATTATTTCCTTAAGAAACATAAGCAGAAACTCCAGAAGACTGACTCTCTTAGAGCCTTTCACAAGAGTTTGGTGAATTAAGTATGCTTTTTTTCATCTCTAAAAGAAAGCAGCTACACAAATAAGGAAATGATTCCTGTATCACCCTCCCTCCACAAACAATCCTGTGAAATAATTAAAAACCAATGTTTCCTGTGATTCAACAAAATCCGTATCTTGAAAAAAAAAAAAAAGCCCAAAATTTAAGATCTCAGAATTATCAGTAACATCAAAGATAAATTCTCTAATTCAGTTTTCATACCAACAGTCAGAAAACACAGGTTCCTTGCTGTTGGAAGTTGAGAAGCTACAACTGAATGCTCACGAGAGGATATGCTGGTCCATAGCTACTCAAACTGCAGCATCAAATCTATGACATTTGGATCCTGGTACTCTCCTGCCAATATACTTGATATTGAAACACACTGAACTACATATTTAAGCCACACCAAAATCACTGCCTTTTGAATACACCTAAAACCACAGAGGTTTTAGGACACTTCTGTATGCTTAATTGATTTTTTGAATTAGAGTATAATCCTGAAACTGGATAATGAACTGATTTCATTGCCACAATGAGGCACAGGATCAAATAAGCAAAGGGAAATCTGCATTTCATCTGCATGTACCAATGATTATCAAATTTATACTCAATGTGTTGCAGGGCAATGAGTAGGCAGACTGGAAGTTATCAGAAAAAAATAATACAGAGGTGAACAGAAAAGTGTGATGACCAACATTTACCTTCATGTCTGTTATTCTTTCCATTCTTCATCCACTTCATTTTTTAGTTCCTATTTTTATTGGCTCAAAAGCAGCATAATGTGATGACACATTGCTAGACATTGCATTTTTCTATTCTCAAAAATTCTTGTGCCAGATCCTGTTTTAATTGCCAGTGGCATAAGTCATGGCTAAGAATTAATTGCTTAGCATTTGTGCTGAGCAGAGATAGAGTGCTCAGGATCAAATTCATCAGCATAAAGAGTTTTAGCAGCCGCCTGTATTTAATCATGTCTTTAGCAATTCGATGGCAAAATTGTTAAGAGATGTACGGAAGGACTGGGATTGATAAGGTACATCTAAAGCAAACACTTTATGTGCTTTAATTTAATTGCTATTGCCACTGTCACAAGTTAGCTGTGAAATATTAATAAAACAGTATAGAATTTTCAGTAAATGCTAGCATCAAAGAAATCCCAGCCTGTGATTGACACAAGGTACTTTCCTTGCGTGACTTTCACTTCACAAACAGCAGAAAGAAGAAAACCTCCTGAGAATGCTGGCAAACCCTATAACTCAGAGCAGCCGTCAGGATTCTCCAATATAAACTGGAACAAGATCAGCACTAAATTAAGAGAGCAGCAAAGGTAGTTTACTGCTATCTCATTCCTACCCCTGAGCCTTGCTGAATTCCAGTAAGTTGCAGTCTGTCGCTGGTTTTGATCTTTTTTCTCATGGCTCTTCTTTTTAAACTAATTTGTCGCCCATTGGAGGGAATGCCAAGGGGTATAAAGCCCCTTTCCTGATTTTTTTTTATTCAATCCTTAATTTTTTTTGCAGCATTACCAGGCACAGGGAGTATTCCCAACTCTGGTGCTGCCAATGATAGGACAGCTTCAGCACCAGTTACAAAGGATGCCATAGGCAAAATAACCTGGACTGAAATCAAGAGCGTTCTGAATTTCTGGTATTCACCCACCCACATGCATCACACACTCAGAGCTTCTATGATACTGTATTGTACAAGAGCTGAGCTCATATGGTGGCTTCTGTAATTGGAAACAGAGTTAAATGTAGGATGATGATATCAGGTCTGGCTTCACTTATTTATTTGCCACTGTTGCACAATCAGCCTTGAAGTTGTTCCAACACAGGACAGCTCAGCAGCACTGGGTGCAGTTGCAACAAGACAATAACTGTCTCTTCTCTTGTCAGCTTTGTGGTCTGATCATAGGGTAAAACAACTGGTTTTTTTGAAGTGAAGATGAGGAACAACCTATCACCTATAACATGATAATGTAGTCTTCTAATGATAAAAGGTGATTTTTTTGGATATTTCCCATCAATTGCAAAATAAATTAATGTTATTTTTTTCACTTGATAATTACTGGGCTGGAAGTGACCTTTGCATTAGCACTCCATCAGTTGCCAAAAAAATGTGCTACTGAATTCAAAGAAGAAACCACATAAAACAGTGCATGTCTATTCAAACTGAACTGTACATCAACAGGGTTTTCTGAGGTTGAGAGAGCATTAACTCTGAGCTGGAAAAGGATTATAAATGTCTGTGTAGTAAACTGCCCATCCTATTCTTCATGTCTCTATTTAGTATCTTACCTTTCACAGTTTGCATCAGTCATTTTTGCCATTTAGTCCCACTTACAGGGGCTGAGACATTACTTGCACGGGGAACCCCTAGGACTCGTTACTGGGACATATGCTTGTTCAAATGGAGACTTTTTGGCTCATGCCAATGACAGGAGAGATCTGTAAACAAGCCTATGGCAAAGTTGCTATAACACTGGGAGATAAACAATCAGATTTAGACACCCCATGTTTACTCCTAAAGCAAAAAATGCCATTTTCTAGATTCTGTCTTTTTTCCTCTGTTATCCTTACAAGTGATCTTTCTGTTCTTGCTAAGTGAAAAGATTATAAAAATACAAGGTTATGTGAAAAGGTGAGGTGAATCATATAGAGCCTTTAGTGTATATTACGCCCCAGATGTGCAATACAAAATTCTTTTCAGACCAAGCAATTCTGGTTTAGATTTCAGTGTGAAGGCTGCACGTGCATACTTTACTAAGGGTTTTAAACTCCCCATTTCAAAGGAAAATTATTTAAAGCTTGAGAGTTTACATGTTAGCCTAAGGTTTAAAGAACTGCCGCTCCACATCAGCCAATGGAGATTTGGCCTTTGGTCAAAGACTGACTTGTAAATAACCTATTCTTCTATTACTATTTTTAAACTGTTTCTGTGACTTTTATGTACTTTTCCAGAGGGGTTGATCAGTTAGGGTTGCCCTTTTTTAAGAAGCTTCCATCAAGATGTTTACTGACAGTGAGCGCTAGGGTGTTTCATGTTTTAGAAGCTGTCCTGAGGAATTGGGTGACCTGATCCTTTAATCCATTTTGGAGAACTGTGCTCAACTAAGACCCATGTATTTTATGTATTCTCTCTGCTAGATTTACCTTTATGTCTGTTTATTTTGTTCAGATCCCCTGTCTTACCCTCATAGAAGTTTTGATCAGTGCAAAATTGGGAATAAAGTCTTTCACATTTGAAAAATGGTACCTTTGTTTTGATATAATCCATTTGCATCTGACATAGATTTTTACTGTACCTTGGATGGGCATTATCTCTATCTAATACAGTATGAGGAATACACATCTACTAGTCCCTTTAAAACACCAGGCTCTTGTAACCTTCCCCAGTACTGACTTGCACACAGTCTTACAACCACAAAACTGCAAGAATTCTTGCTCGCATTTAATATGAGAATAAATCAGTAAATTTAAATCATCAGGAAAATATTTTTTAATTATTATGCAGTAATTTGATATAATAGTTTTGCCTGATGACAGATTTAAGTTCACATAAATGAAGCTATAATGTGTAAGACATGCTTATTGAATGTTTATTAGAGGAGGTATAGAAACATTTCTCTTACTTAAGACATGCTATAGAGGGCAACAGAAACACAAATGCCAATAGAAAGCAAGTTCATTTTCAAATATGGTGTTAAAATAGCTAACTCAGTTTACTGCTATGTTACTACCCTGAAATTGCTTTGCAAATTCTATGCCATATTCACGAACATAAGGGACATAATATGGGATTTATATTGGAGCTACTGAGGTGGTATTTGACCAGAGGTGTGCAAAAATCAAGCAATTTGCTATAATCTAGTGTAGAGAAAAATCCATGGGTTAGCTTACCAGCAGAGTGAGTTCCAGAGACTGCACCAAGAAAAGTCTTACCTGCATTCAGCATCAGTAGGAAGAAAAGCACTGACCTGTGAGAACACAATGAGTACTCTGGAAAGGAGAAAGGGGGTTTTGTAATGAAACTTAAGATTNTTTTTGACAGTATTTCTGCTCTGCAAACACCTTACCTGCACAGGCAACTGTGGTAGTTATAGACTCGGATGAAAGAAGTAGATAGATGGGAACTGTGGGCTTTGTCATAAAGTTTTGTTCTGTTGCCAAATTCACAGTGAAAACTGTTATTTATTTCCAGGTGGGATATTTATATATGTGGAACAAATCTCTTCCATGCTCTTCTAAATACCTCTTTGTCTTTATCAAGCTGTAGAGGCCTCTGTAAAAATTGAAATTAGACCACCATTTCCTATATTTTTATCATATTCAATAAAACATCAAGACATTCTAAGCTGTCCTAATTAATACCTGTGAATAAAAGTAAGTCTGGTTTGGCAACTGAAAGAAAACTGAGGACATTTGCTGTGAACATGTTCCTCAAAAGGTGTTTAATGACATCCACACCTGAGCTACTGCCTGTGCCAATGTGTCCATATTTTGGGAAAAAAGCAAACAAAAAGAAGTTAATGTTCATGAAAGGTCCCATCTTGGGTAGCTCGGATGATTGATATCATCCATGTGGCATAGATCCACCAGTAGGTCAACACTACCCAAATATGTACTAATGCAGTTCCGGCCTTCTCTTGAATTGCATTTAAATACTATCTTGTTTGCAGGGAGAAAATCCCTTGTATTCTTCTGCTATCATGCTCTCTTTTTTCTGGGATGTTTCCATGCTGAGTTATTCAGGCCTTGCTGACTGTTTCTCCATCATGGTTTTTGCCAAGGCAACTGCAGATTTGAGTAAATATGTTTCCAGTATCTTGTTTGTTCCCAGTTACTTGGTGTTCAAATCATACACGGGCATTTATATCATATATTCAGCATTGTGAAGTAGAAATTACTCTTGTCTTCTAGATGAAGAAATTAAACACTGAAGAGTCAAAATATTTGCTGCAGTTTAATCACAGAGGTTGAAACAGTTGCAAGAACTGAATCCAAGGAATACTTTAATATTTTAACCATTGGTCTATCCTAACCCTGGCAGCATAAAGCTGGAAGCTTGATCTGAACGCATTGTAAAGTGACAAAATACCATATATCACACTTATTCATTATTGTGACTTCTGGTTTACCATCTACAAAAATAGTACTCACTGAAGAAGCCCTTATGTTTCATTATATCCTTTGTATATAAGACATCCATATTAAAAGCCTCATCTACCTCAATGTATAGTTATGGTATAATTCTTAAATATCACTTTTACCATCATGCATCTATTATATCTACAACGATCAAATGAAGTTATCTGATTCTGGAATACAGAAATTAGGAAGCAACAATGTGATCAGCTAACAGTACAGTGCCATGTGCTCTTGAAATAGTGTAGTAGATCTAAGGTTAGGGTAATATCCCAAAAGTAAAATTACTTTTGTTTGCTTGAGTATGTCAAAGTTAACTTAAACGGGTAGTTGATCACATTCTAATGACTGTATGCAGCACTCAGCTGGTCAGGTGCTCCTGCAAAGGAACTAAGACAGTGTAGAAGCCTAAAGCATATGGTTGAACTTGAACATCTGAAAGATCTTTTCCAGCCTTTACAATTTTATGGCTTTTTGATATTGACAGAGATGACTAGGGAAAATAAGATCCCAATTTTTCCAATTCTTTTTGAAAATATAATCAAGACCTATTTTATGGGTGCTATGGAGAACTGGGCATGTCAAACAGCATGGTGAAACACTCTACTATCTTTTGAAAGTCTTGCTTAGACTCCTAAGCCAACAACCGAACATTACAATAAGTTTCTTCCTTCTACCTTCATACCTATAACAGGATTGCAAGAGAAAAGCATGGTTCAACGTGGTCCAGGTCAGTTTTTCCTGTGTTGAGTTCCAGTGATGAGATGCAGATCATTCTGCACCAAAGAAAGTTCATTCTTTACCACCTATAGAGTGCCCATCTTCCATACAGTTAGAACAGTCAGCTGGAAAGGGTGTCAAACTTAGAAAACAAGTTATATATTACTTATTTTCATGTCTGTGTGACTATATATTCTCCTTTCTGTCAGGCAAGTGGCTGTACTAATTCGGAGAGAGAAAAAACTCTTCTTGTCTGTACAATACTCCAGGAGAAGCCCAGTGAGAATAAATTACAGAAGCAACTAAATATTAATTTGATTTTTGAGAAATTTAAGCCTAGTTTTGAAAATGTAGTGTTTTCAGTAGCAGCTATTTGATTTTTGCAGCAGTATACAAAAGTGGTATTAAATTTCCTAGCAATCAGAAAGGAAAGTAAATATAATACAGCAGAAGCTCCAGAATTTGCCTGTTGAGCATTTCCATAAATTTTGGGATAGCTCTGCTTTTACACTACACTACACACATGCTAAAGCCAAATGTAATGGGAATAGTGTCTGTGAAAAGGCACAACTGGAAAGGGCAACACTAGCACTCAGGAACATTGCCGTTATAAAAGCAATTCAGACCCAGGGTCTTGGTACCACTCTCAGGTGGTCCAAAGTATCATATCTCTAAGTTTTGCCTTTTTTTGTAAGCTGGCAACTCTGTTCAGTTTCCCTTGCTCAGTTTCCTTATGTTCTAACTGGCCTGAAGTGGAAGAAGCTGTTTCATTTCTAGTGTCATCAGGGTACCAACAGGCCCAGGCATCTCTGTCTTTGAGAGTCTGTGTAGAAATGCATTCATTAATAGAGTATAGTATAAGGCTTGAATGCAATGCTTAATAGCCCTTCCAAAATGCTTTGCATCTTTAATTATAGCCCTGACTCTTCCAGATATCCATAAAATGTCTAATCCTTTTTTAATCCTATTGCTTTCCTGTCTTCCAAGGGCCTCTGTGATATGGCTTCACAGTTTTTACGTATCTCATGTGAAGGAATTATTGTAATTGATCGTTCTCTAATTTCCACCTTTTGCTGTTCTTAATTGCCCTCTCACACCGAAGAAAGAGTGGAAATGCATGAATCTGTGTGCTCCAGAGCATGTATTGCATAGTATGTTTGCATAGTGTCTTTTCGCATAGAAATCTCATACATTTCATTCTCATATATCTCCTGTCTGAGGTAAACAGTCCCAAACACTTTCATCCAATATTTTAAAGCAATATTGTTTTGCAAGTTGCCATGTATTTTTGAATATTCTTTTTAGGTTCAAACTGAACATAACCATACTACTTCCCATATCAGAGAGGTGATGGAATTTAATAACTCCCACAGACAGAGCAGCTGACACAAAGTAGGTGTAGCTGGTGGATACAGCCAATTCACTTTTGGCAAATTCATTTACCCCTATAGCTCGGGCACCTGAGCTATATTCTGTTACATAGGGGCCACAGGATCAGACACTCAGGACATCTCCACCAGTGGTGAAGTTCGTGCTGCTGGTAGGACAGTTGAATCTTCACTAAAGAGCCCCTCTGCAATTTGGATTTTATCATACACCAGCTTCATAATGGATTAATGGCAGGTTCTACATCACCAGAGTTCGTAAATGAAACCACAAGTAGTAATAATTTTGTCTTTAACAAGGAAGTGGGAATTATGATGTTGTTTGAGAATAATAATTTTTCACCATACGTGCCACTAATCAAAAGTTAATATGAAAAAATGATGTATTCTGAAGACAAACACAGATAAAAATAAGAAGGTTTTCTCTTTATTCCGAATAACTCAAAAATTTTACCTACTTCATTCACATATCTGGTTTATCTAATATAATATCTCCTTCTATAGGGTATAATCTAATGTGTGAAGCTGAATATCATAATATACGGGACAAAGATTCCTCAACCAAATAGATTTTTCAATTATTTCTGAATTATTTTGGAATTGTACTCATATGCTTACATCAGTTTCTGAATTTCAGTATAAGTTGTGAAATTGATATGAATTTAAAATTTTATTTATCATGTACTGTGAACTTAAAAAGTCGTGTTATAAAGTATTAGTTAATTTTCAGGCATCTTCAAAATATATTATTGCCCGAGTACCACTATTTTTACATGCACATAGCAGTTACGCATCTAATATATTCAAATGAAAAATATGATGAAGTACAGTAGTGTTCATACCACTTTAAATTTTCAGATCCATGTGTGTTACTGAATTGGACATTCCTCCCCCGTTTATGTTGTATTGAATTGTACTTTAAATTACAAAATTAAATGCTCAAAGCAGAAACCTTGTTAGTTGCAATGTCACTGACTCAAATGCTGTAAAGATGAAGTAGCCCTGCTGTTATTTCTGTTGAAACTTTCTGGCTATGCTTCTCATTTGGTGCTTTTATTTGTACCTCTATTTCTTTTGCTGAATAAAATGTTGAACCGCATACACTGTGATACACAGACTGTAAATATAAGCCATGAATCCAGGCCAAGGTTGAACACACGAAACCACTGCCACATTGTCAGAGACTGGATGGATGCGTGGATGGATGGATGGATGGATGGATGGATGGATGGATGGATGGATGGATGGATGGATGGATGGATGGATGGATGGATGGATGGATGGACGGACGGACGGATGGATGGATGTGGACATTTTGGGATGCCTGGGGGTGGGGGCAAGGGGGCAGGGCATTGCCTCTCCCCAGGCCTCCAGCCCTGCAGTGCCTGTCAATCATTGGCAGTCTTGCCTAACGCAGCTTCTGATTGGCCAAGTCACCACCTGGAAGGAGGGTCCACAGAGGCCCTGAGGCTTAAACAGTGACCATGGGGGGAAACACACGGCCTTGACCCTATCAACCTCATGGTTTGTGCCTCATCCTCACTGGAACTCAGGAAGTTGTAAACGTGTNTCACAGAACATTTTGAGTAAAGTTGTACTGAACAGGTTTCTAGGTTTAATGGTCTACATTAATGTTTTGAAAATTATTTTATGTTGAATTGGATTAAATTGTATTAAATCCTTTGTGAAGTTCCTTGATTTTCCGTATTTTGCCAGTAAAGTTTTGTGTCATTTTGACCTCTTGAGAATATCTGATTGGTATTTCTCCCATGTACTGACACACAGTAAAGGAAACTTTGGTGACACCCTTAGCATTGAAATGTTCTGGGGTGTTACACACGTTATTTGTCATTCTCCCCAGTTTAGCAAATCAAAGCACTAGTAATTTCCAAGGAACTATGTGACCATGTATATGAAAATGGAATTAGTGCTGTTTTGGCATGTGCGCTGTAAAACAGTTATAGAGCAAGGTGATGGAATCTCAGAATAACATTCGATACTCAATAGCCTCACATGGGATGATTTTTTGAGTATTTTCTGGTCTTTGATAGGTCCCTGAGTCTTTTCACCTCCCAGAATCACAATTGTGAGTCATTCATATCTCTGGTTAATGTTATTTTGGATTTATACAGGGGTAGTACTACTCAGAATGAGAGAATATCTGCAGATATTTTGTCAGTACTGGAATATATTTTTCTTAGGTTGGAAAGTGCTCTTTTAGCAAATGTTCTAAATAATTATGCTTCATTTTGCAAAATAAAAATAGCATCTAAAATTCAGTTGCTATGATTTCTTTCAAGAAAAGAAGCTGTTATGTAGAAGTGAGTGAACAAAGAGCTTTGCAGATAAGCTGATTATTCTCTTGTTTAATTTTAACATGTACTTCTACCAGCCCTGAACTGAAGTTTTAAAAACCATTGGTCTGCTTATGGCTAAATCTCACTGGCAAATTATCTGAAATTGTACAGCAAAATATCCATATACACCATAGAATGTGTTTTCTTGGAGCTTCTTCTTTTGTGAGGTTTGGCACTGAAACATTCTTTTCCAGGCATATTTAGCACAGTCAAATAGTGTTGTTTTGGTGGGCTTGGCTGCCACTAAACTGTGGATTTTTCTAACAACTGTATCGCACAAGTTTCACATAGTAACTGTTGCACTGTAAATTCACCTAATTGTGTGTCTTGTATGTCCTATGACCTTCTAGTGTCCAGTCCTTTAAAGTATCCTTCTTTGAAGTCAGAAACTATTTTATTGGTTCTCCGTGGTCTGCTTGAAACTGTAGAGAAAGAATGCTTTATTAATTAAATTCTCACTTCAGCTATGTCTCTATCACTATGAACTTTGGATGCAATGTCAGTTTTAGTTTCTGCTTGCTAGTGCTAGCATTTTCTTTAATGGAAAGGCCTTCTTTAGGTTTGGACCTAAAGACCTTTCTTTAGGTTTGGATACCTAAGCCATGAAGGTTTCCAACTGACAGGCCTAAAAAAACCTGAAATTTTAATCTCCATAATTATTTTTCTAATTTCAGATATGTTTGAAATACATGACTAAATTAAAGACAAAGCTGGCAATGTGTTAACTTCAGTACTTCATCTATGGGGATGAAAGGCTTTAATACTAAATGACTGTTTACAAACAGAGAGTTGATCCTTATTTTATACAACAGAGAACTGTTTCACTACCAAGTAAAATTTAATTCTACAAGATAAGTGGAACTTGAATTTTCAAAAATCCTTGTTTACTGCTATTCATTAAGAGCTATTCTTCCTTTTTAAATAATCAAATTTTATTTGTGATTTGACTGATTCTAGTCCCAGTAATCTATTGAGAGAATTTTCCCCTGGGACATCGAAATTCAGTACAAGGTATTCACAATTTAAGCATCATTTTTAAAACTGTTCTTGTTTTTCTTGGCACTAACAAAAAGTTGTGCTCTGGAAGATCTAAAATAAAGGGATAGCTCAAAAATATTCTCAAGCATGAGAGATGGAATTGAAAACTGCAACTGAACTTAAAAAGAAATGAATCACAGAGAAAAATTCGTGCCTACATTTCTCAACATAGGAAAGTAACTGTGATTCAGTTCCTATTCTAAAAGCTGGCATATCTATGACCTTGACCTCTTTATCTGAAGCTTTAACAAGTGAATGAATCTAGAGTGGAGGTGGCTTTCTGCTGGCCCAGTAAATTAGACATAACCTCCAAAAATATATTCAGGCATATATTTAGATAGATGCAGAAACAGACAGATGGCTGTAACAGCCTATGATCAAAAAGCACAAAAGAAACAGCCTCAAAAAAATTAATTTTTAAATTATTCCTTCTTCATCCTTATTCCTAGACAATTCTTATTACATACCTTCTATATTCTACAGTCTTCAAATATGATTACAATTTATTAATAATCAATTGATTCCTAATTCTTATGCCTCTTCTGGCATAAGTAATATCCTGAAAAATAGAGACATAATCCTGGCCTGGAAACAAAGACAATCTTTAACTGGAAAATATTTTAAATTTTTAAACCATAACTTCTTCAAATGAGAGATTTTTATTCACAGCTCAAGACGCTCTATGGTAACATGTGTTATTTTTACTCAAAATACCCCTATATCTTTACGTCACAGTCTTCTGGCTCTTACAGCATGAAAAAGGACCATTGCATCAGCATTTAGTGGCTGTGTTTTGCCTTCATTTCTGCATTTCACCTTTAAATATTTATTTGACAGCCTACTTGAATTCAAATATACCTACAGTTAGGGAAAATAGTGTGCCACGCAACTAAAGACAGCCATGATTTCTGGAAAATTTATATCAGCAGATTGACATAATTTACATTCCGAGTTTAACCCAGAGTCAAAAAACAGCATATATGAGTCACCCACTATTTGCCTGTGTGATAATCCTCAAGGCAGAAGATCCCAGAAGAAGACTTCTCTTTTGATGTTGCTTTCTGACCCCATAGAGAGTGTGAAAAACTAAATCCTTTATAAAGCACAGTGACTATGCAGATTCCTGAGTGTATTTTATTTGTGTCCAATTGGTGTTTGACAAGCAGACTGTGTTTCCCTCCCTGTTTAAAAACTGTTGAAAGAGCTTATGCAACGTGAATGCCTTTGGAGGGGAGCACATCATCCTGAGAGGGGCTGTGTGTACGTCTTAAGAAAGAAGGCTGTCTGGCAAAAGTCCCTGTTCCACTGTCCGCTGTTCATTCTGCAAAGTTGCAAAGGGACACTCCTGGTAGAGCAGTGTTTGCAAGAAGCAAACTCAAGGTATAGGAATGGATGAGCCATCATGGATACTGCATTCTAAGTTCATTGTTCTCCTGGTGATATGGGAACCTGTTGGTATGTGTTGTACGTGTTCCCGTCAATGCTTGTAGCAGTGTTTAAACGAGAGGACAATCAACATTCAATATGATTTGTTAAGCAATATCCACATTGCGGATGTTATTAGTGATTTTTTTTCTTTCTTTTGTCCTAACTGTGAAACATTTTATCTTGAAGATAGTGATGATCACTAATTCAAAGTGAGTTTGTATTTTTGCTTCAATTATTGTGCACTCTTAAAGATTATGTGTATGTTGATGAGTATCGAAAACCCAAGCTTGTGCCAAACTTGTATTTTTCAAAGGTTCCAAGGCTTTGGAGACAGGGTGCCTAATAGGGGCAGGAGGTAGAATCTGTATTCTGCTTAGAGTGCACATGCTCAGCCAGCTCAAAGGAGAAAAGGAGATGGGTATTAATAAAGTTCATAATGAATCAGAGGAGAAAGATAATTCATGTGCCTATTGACTTTTAGTGCATTCGGATCCTGTTAAAAAACAAGTACCTGGGGTTTTATTTGGTTTGTTTTTCTTTCTTTTTCCTTTTTTTCTTTCTTTTTTCTTTTTTCTTTTTTTCTTTTCTCTTTTTTCTTTTTTTTTAATTTTTTTCTTTTTCTCCTCCCTTCTCCCTTCTCTTTCTCCTTTCCTCTTTTTCCTTCTTTTTTCTTTCCTTCTTTTCTTTGCCCCAGATGTGTATGTGAAAATCATCATGTAGTTACAGCCACTGTCGACACAACAATGGCATCTCTCTTTTGTGAGTTCATCAGACCTAAAAGCTCATTAACATTTCAGTATGAAGCATTCAGATTAGATCTGTAGAATTATTTACTAATGTGAACTAACTGATATATCACCTTGGAGTTTTGAAACCCCCAAACTTGCTGGTTGTTGGCACACCCAGACCGTTTTCTGCTCTAACTTTCATTTTGCACTGTGAGCTGTGCTCACTTTAGTGCTGCCGAGGTTCTTTAAAGCTTTGAATAAAACTCTTTATAAAACAAACAAAAAAATCATTACCAGAAGCCACCAAATGCTATAGGCTGGACAAATAGCCAACCTGGAAACCTGAAGTGGTTTTACCAGCCTGAGAAGTGGCTCTTGCAAAGGTGCTGTTTATCATCTCTGCATGCTGCAATATCTACTTTTGGAAGTTGTGAGGCTAATTAAAGTACAACATCAGTCCTGTGTGTTTTAGAAGGGATTTGTAAATCCACCACTTTCAGCCCACTCAAGGTCTGAATTCATTTATTGTAATGATCTTTCGAGTTTTGTTGGCTGAGTCAGCTGCCTTGGCCCATCCAAGCTGGTGCTCAGTACAGCTCTGGCTTAGAGGCACTTGCTACTGAAAGGCTCAGCAGCAATTGCTCTTATCTCAGTGTGCCCTAGCAATAGTCACCCACTGCAGTCACTCTGCTGAAAATTGAAGAGAGGAGCACTGTGATAGGAAAGTCAGAATAAATTTTATACATACTTAAAGCTGAAATTAGAAACCGTCACATACATATGCAGAAGGGTAAGATATTGACTAAGTAGATTAATATTGGAAAGCGCCTTATAAAAGAAATCTTTGACAACTTATGTCGAGATGCTGTAGAAAGCCACAGGGGTTAAAATCTTTTGTAATTTTTTATTTAATAAGAAGGCTGTAGCCTTTCTGAGGCAAGAACTCCCTCCTCAGAAGCACATTGAGTCTCCGCGACACTGGCCTTCTACTACACAAGGTTGTGTTGGTATCAGGTGTTTTTTAGCAGCCGGAATCACTGAGTGGCCACTGGTCATTACATTTATAAACACACATTTCTCTGTCAGTACCAGATTCAACCATTTCCCTCCTGCTTATTTAAATAGAGGTACTTTTCTGATTTCACTTGCAGCAGTGCCATCTAGTTTAGCCTGCAAACCCCTTAATATTGCCCTAATATTATCTCAGCACTGAGCCTGCAGAAAATGAGGCAGTCAAGCTTTGGCTTCAGGTAGGTAACAAGGTAAACACAAAGCAGGTTGGAAAATAGGACTTCTCTGATATCCGTGCATTTTAGGAACAGAACACCAGCCTCAGCTGTAGATGCAAAGCTGCTGTACAAGACTTCAGCACCAACTTGATTAACAGCAGTTAGAACTAGGGAAATTCAATGCCATTTAAAATTACAGAATGCATATCTCTCTGGTGTGTCATCGTGCAAACCAAAGTACAGCAGACTGAAATAGAATAAAGATCAACATCCTGCTTGCTGTATGCATGGTATTAGTGTCCTTGAAGGTGATAGGACTAATGGAGTGAGTAAGATGAGCAGAACATAGCACAAATATTTTGCTTTAAGTTACTTGCAAATACCATGTCATTAAAGTGAAAATTTCACACCTCACTTACTAATACTGTAGCCAAGAAATAAGAAATATATTTGCCTTCAGCAGACTCAGTTTTCTCAAGTGCTGATTCAGATGAATCTCCTCTAGAACAATATTTATTTAGGCCCTAGAAATGAAGAAATGTCTTATCCAGTCCAGATGTGTGAATTTCAAGATGTTCTTAGTAACGAAATCAAGCTACATGTCTTCACACAGAAAACTGTGCTATTTATGATGGAATACATACACAATTTATGAAACCTAGAGATTTTCATGAGGAAGTGAAATGTTAGTAACACCTCTTTTAGTTCTTGAAAGATGGGTTGTATGCACAACAGATGTCATTTCTGTGAAACCTTTTTCAAAGGAGCATTGTACAATTGGCCACCATTTGATTGCCTCTAGCTATCATCCTGGTGAATAGACAAAAAGGCTGTGATGCAACTCAAGCATGTATACACCATAAACATTAATGCAAGCAAATCTTCCCTCTTCAACATAGACAAAAAAAAAAAATAAACAGTTTTAGCATATCATTTTAATAGGAAATTATCCATTACATTTGGGTTTGGGACATTTAGGTAAGACACTGACATGCCCACACTCTCATATTTTCTTCTATACATTTCTTTAAGATGTCACCAAAAAAATTATGTGTGTGTCAGAAAGTGGTTTTATCCTCATCCTCCAGAGATAAAAGAATTAAACCTTCCTTTAAGCACCAATGAAATCGGAATGTGTAGGAAGAAGGATCCATTTATTAATAGTGTATTTTCTATGTCAAAAGTTGTGTTTAAAAAAATGTATGTATGTATATATTCAGCTGCACATGCTTTGCAGATTTTTGTTACTCTGTGGAATGTTGAAATATTAAGAGAAATTGTGTCTGTCATTATTTCCTGTTAAAATACTGTAAGGATGCTCATTCTCCTAGTATTTTAGTGAAAAACAAAAGTCTCCTCCTAGAAACGAGAACAATTCTGTTTAATTTTGTTAACATCCTAAGGGAATCATGCATAATAACATTTATTTCTTCTGGGAGACTTTGTAGATGCAAAAGGATTTTGCCACTGAGCAGTCATAGAGGGATGGGCAAAAGCCCGAGAACCAGGTTTTATGCCACTTGCTACATTTTCTTTTACTGTAAAGCAGCTATTACATGGCATAAAGATATACAGAGCTCTCTAGGTTACTTCCTGACATTCCTGCCATTTTTTAGATTGTCTTGATAAAACCATCTTTTGCCTACTACCAATTTATGCGATTTTAATATTTGAGATGGAGCTCCAGGGATTGGTGTTACCCATTTCATCTACAGATCAGGTACAATATTAGAAGCTTTCTCACAATATTTTAATATTGACCTGAAAAACACATTTTTATGCAACATTTGTCTTTTTTTTATACTTTTGGAATCTTTATGTAAAAATGTGAGCGTTTTAAAGTCCTTCGCTGATTCCACAAATACCACCGTTCCCTGGAACCAGTAGTATTCAGCAACTTTTCTCAGTAAGTGGCAGTTTCAAACATCGAATTTATGATATAATTCTAGTATGAAAGCAACCCCTACTGCCCAAGTTAACATAAAAATTTGAGTGATAACACTTACTAAAGAGTAGATTGTCTGGAACTAAATTATGTAATGTCTGTCTTTCTTCTTCCAGGCTACCGTCAACTGAAATACACTGAATCATAAGGTTAATGGGGATTTTTAAGCCTGCTTTGAGCCTTTTGTAGTTTTTCCCATATTTATGCTAACCTTTTTTTCTTTAATTATCTGTAAATTATTATTCTTGGCAAGGCTGTGCTTTTCAATCATGAGCTGTTTACCTTCCACACAGGCTTTGCTTCCTACTTATCTGTGCTGTCTTGTTGGTACCTCCTACTCCAGCAGTTCTTCTCCTTTCCATATGTTGTACACAAACCTTCTTCTCCTCGTCAGCCATACCCTTACCTTAACAGCTCAATTTTCTCTCACTTTTTCTGTGTCACAAGCAATTTCCTCTCACATTTCCTCCCACAGAAGATGTTTTTGGTCCCATTACCAAAAAAATCCCTGGCATTAAATAATGCTCATGCCTGTCTCTCCAATGGGCAAGCTTCTATACGTGTTTCATTTGGCCAGCAATTTGAGGGCAGATATGGCTCAGTAAATCATATTGATAGGTTGTCATTTGCGCCTTCTTGGGGCAGTGAGACCAGGGCTGGTTGTGCTCATCCCTTCTGGCAACAGTCTCTCCTGCGCATGTTTCCAAATCAATTGCAAGAAGTCTATTGTAGTATAATATGAAACCAGGGCTTCTGTGTTTTTATTGAAAGTGAAAAGGCTATTGAGCTGGGGAGGAAAGCGCCGAGTAAGCTATACTTACACTGCTAAAATACATTTCTCAATTTATTAAATGGTAAATGTATTATCCAATTACCTTCATATCCTTAACAAAGTTACAAGTCACTTGGAAATAAATTCAACTATTCTGTAAAAAAAACAGGAAATATACCTAAGTGGAGGATTCTTCTTAGACGGAACTCACAGATATTGTCTTTGAACGAGTGTAGCTTTAAAAAATTTTGTGTTTGCTCTGCTTTGTATTGTTGTAAGCAGTTCTGTTTGGGCTTAAATTTGAATGTCCAAAAGGAATTAAAACTTCCTAAAAAGGAAAAAAAGAAAGTAATGTTTTTTCTGATTTCTAGTTGTGACTCTTTTGTTTAAATTACTATCTCACTGTAAGCATTTCACTCCTTCTCTATTAATTTAAATATGTTAATGTACTTAATACTTAGTGATAGTAACTAGGTAAATAAGCAATAAAAAAAAGCAAGTATCTTAGAAAATGCACTGTTAAGTTGACCGAGATGCTTATAGCTTTAAGCTGTTTTGATCTTCATCTTCAGAATGCCAACAACTGAAGATCTGAGTGTATGAACAAGTTATCACCAAGTAGACTTTCCTGTGAACTTTAAATGCAGCAATCACTAAATCACAACCATGTATGTGTTCAGGATAAAATACAGGCTAATTTGAGTTGTTTCTTCCCCAGAGAGGAAAGGGAATTCTTCACTCTCCCATTTACTGTTTGGTAAGAATGGAGATCCAGTAGGATCCCACCATGGATTCAGCTTGTACACAGCAGCTCTCGTGGAGTACCGTGCTCCTAAACTGAAGTGTTTCTGAGCAGTAACAGCATTTGAATGGTATGAAGATTTTGTAAAGAACTATACTGGTTTTAAAAAAAATCTTCATTGGGGTTTGTGTCAGCTTCTGTTATGATAAAAGAGAGAGTATTTTATGAGAAGAGTTTTTGTACGTCCAACATATGGCCAGTGGACTCTGTCCTCCAAGTAGTTAGGCACTGAATTAATTAATATTTCCTGGAATGAGTCTTAGTCCCCAAATATCTTCAGAAGATGTCTGTTTTATCTGAAACAATAAGTTTCAGACATTCCAATTAGAAAGAGACCTCAGGTTAAAACTCATTTATCAAATCTTATATTGTTTAAGTCTAAGCTGGAAACAACTCATTTTCATAGAAAAAGGAAAAGCAAAAGTCAGGGGGCCAGCTTTGATCCCAGGCTATCTTGGGTGACTTGCAGCCTTGTAAAACCAGTGCAGCTGCAGAGTGCATCAGAATATGAACCTGCATTTCAGTAAAACTTTATTTTAATTGAGAGAAATAACACATCAGAATGACAAGTGTTCTGATGAGTGATGATTCTTGTTTCGTTATCTGTTCATTCACAGATAACATGGATTACCTTTTTTAAGTTATCTTTTCTTCCCCTAGTTTTGAAGAGATCCTTCCCATTTATTAACATGGAAAACAGTCTGAGAACCCTAATTCTCACTCCTTGTGTGGGTCAGGTTTGGCCTGTAAATTTTCCCTAAAGATGCATGTGAGATTTTGCCACATCTAATGGTTAGCAACTGGACAAAGCAAAATATGAGAAGGCTTCTGTGAGCCAGCTGATATATTCATCACTGGTCAAAGTTTAAATTTTAGACTGGAAAATAGCTTTGGTACCATTTTTAAAAATTACCAAATTTTTTCCTTCATTTTTTTTGGCCTGCGAATTGCATTGAGGACTATTTATATCTGGATTGCACTCTATGTTTCAAATTCTTCCTGCAGACCTGAGAGACAGTGATTTGCTTATACCTGTCAAAGCCTCCTGACTATAAGCATTATTTCATATGACTAATTAAAATGAGACAGTTCTGTGATGTTATTTTCCACCTCTACTTTCTGATTGCACGCAGGTCCAATGTTCTGGCAGGTGTACAGACCTCTCTGAAAAATGTTGCACTTACTTGTGTCTTATACTTCCTAGGACTAGATGAGCTCCCTTAAAGCATGCTGGTCTTTATCTCCAGCTAAAAAGTGCTTTTGTCTCTTCAGCTATATTTCATCTGTAAAATTCTGTATGTCATGCTCTATTCAAAGAGACTTCTTTATTCCCTTGTGTATTCGATCCCCTATCTTGTAAAGTTTGTCAGATTCTATAAGTTGTTGGTAAGGAGAGGGAAGTGGGAGGGAGACAACTTCTTCAAAATCAGTGAACAAGTTATTTAAAGCCTCCTCTATCATTTCTTGCTTATTTCTTCACCTGAGGTACCACACAGTCTTTAAGTGAATATTGATTTCTGCCTCCTCCAAATTCCTCAGCATGTCATTGCTTCCCATCAGTCGCTCTCCCCGCAGACATCCTTGCACCTATCTCCCTGTGCAATATTCAGGTTTCAATGGACTTAGAGAAGCACAGTGTAAGTGGTTCAGAAGGATCCTACTGACTCAAGCACTGTGCTACTTCTTTCCCAAGAGCCGTCAGTCTCCCATGAAGAGTCTCACGGGACAAGGAGGGAGGTCCTTCACCACATGCAGACAGGATGTAGACTCCGGAATCATCTGGACAACTCTGACACTGCATATTTCCACCTTCAATTATCCAGTTGATTCCCAACAAATTTTATCAAATTCCTATCTGTTTTCTGTTACACTTTTGACATTATACTCTATGACAATGAGTTCACAATGAGTTTGGTGGTAAATACTGAAAAATTCAGATGCTTGAGTACCTTCCATTTAACCATTAGATTAACTATTCTTCCTTTCTCTTCCCACACAAACAATTTGAAAACTTTCAAAGTAACATTTTAAAAAATATAATTCCAAAGCATTATTACCATCTTTTTATGTGTCATCCAAACAAGACTTTTTTTGAACCCCTTCATTGTACAAATTACACTGAAAAAAAATTATTTCTTTATGTTAAATACTTAGGAAAAAGTATTTTACATTTTTTGAGCAATTGAAAACTCCAAAGACAATAATATAAGGTTTTGGAGGACACATCTGTTTCTCTGTAGTCTGATTGAAGTGTCTGATTCAGTTGTTATTATCCCTGTGGTTGAGAGAAGTTGTAACAGTGGTTATATGGAAATACCTGGCTGTGTGGCAATCCCACACACTTCAAGCAGTTCCACATGATCCAAGTTCCCATGACACCTACACAAACCAACAGCTTTTAAGACTTCATCTAAAAATGAAAGGTTTATGTAGGAGCCAAACAGTGATGCATAGGAAACAATTTAATAGTAAGTAACTCCTTTTATTACATGTTTAACGCTGATGTCTGCCCTACCTCCTGCTCTCAACAATTGAAATAAATCGGTTATAGACAACCTGTCTGAAAAGGGCAGAAAAGAGGAACACTGCCTGATGATGGATGTGTGAGAACAGAAGGTAGGTGAAACTGTCTTCTCAGGCCTTGATAGTGGCAAGACGGCCAAAGCTGCATAAAATTGCAAAATAGAAAATTTACCATGAACATAGTCTCTACAGAATTCTAGGATTAATTTCTACACAGTTCTAGGTTGAACTATGTCCTATAATATGCCAATTTTCTTAGCTTTTAGAATTCTTTTTATATATTGTTGTAGATATCTTTAAAATTTTTCTGCCTTTTTTGGTCTGTTCATCTTTCTACAGTACTGAATTGTCAGAAGTTTTGCATAAGGACAGGAATTTCTCTGTTTGCTTTAAGGCACCTCCATTGCAGTTTCACTGGTAGGACACTTTTTTACCCTAAGGAATTGACTGCCTCCAAACTATTTATTCACGTATATATGTTTATATTGTTTGGTCATCCTCTGAATATGGGTATTTATGCTTCATGAAGTCAATGAAAATTTTGCCATTGACTCCAGGGAGAACAAGATCAAGTTTTAATTCCATTTTCCCTCTAATCTATTTGATCTTTTCAGTCTCCTCTCACACTGTCACATCAAATCTTCCTAAACTTGCCATTACTTTCATCACAGCCTTGTTGCAATTAGCAATGATTAGAAGTAAAAAAATCCTCATTATATCTTATGGGAGTTCAGTAATCCAACTTCAACGGGTTCTTTGGAACTAGCATCACTTTGCTTTTATTTTTTATCTCTGCCTGAACCCTGTTACAAGATATTCTGGGCTTTAATTATCATAATTTTAAAGAAGAAAAAGGGAGGTACAGAAGAGTTTGGTCCAAAGTTTCTCTGCAAGTCAGCAAATCAAATTGAAACAAATTCACTGTGTCACATTTTCTGTACTGTTTTAGAAACAGGACTGTTTCTTGCATCTTTACACACACAGTTTATGGATAAAATTCACAAGTAACACACATAGCTAAGTCAACTAAGTTAATTTACAGTGATGTATTCATTAAACTGACCTCTGAGAATGGACTCCCTTTCCTGCCACCAAATAAGTACGTTTTCCCTTGTGGCAGCAAGGAATTGTGACAAAAAAAAAACTGTCTTCTAACTTCAGTTTACATAAAAATATGAAGGACTGTATTACAATTTTCTGTGCACAATTTTTTATCTTTTGACTGAAAACATGTTTTCCATCTTGAAATTTATAAAATACATATAATGTTGGGGCAGGATGTCATGAAGTGCTTGAATTGTAGTGGAATCATTTTCCTTATCACCAGTTACAGAGTCAGTCAATTAATTGGCTACCAGCAGGTCCAATCATGCTAAATCCCTGTGTATTAATGGATTTGGAGTAAAGGCCCAGGAATCACAGAAATTCAGAAAGAATGTCTTCTTTCCTACCTCCTCAGTGATTAGTGTGAATTTAACACCTAGGAAAATATCCTGAGATTTACATCAGTTTGTCTCAAAGGCTAGCATGGCACAAAATATGGGCAGCAAAAATTTCCTGGCTAATTTGAATGGAATATTATTTACAGAAGAATTGTGCAGCTTATTGAAGATTTTTTTCTGTACTTTTGCTCTCAAATAGAGCCAATACAACAGAAGAGGTAATAAGCAGCATCCTCTTGGCAGTTTTGCCTGCAGCTCTCTTCATGATGACAAACACCACCTGATAAATCTGTGGATGATAGCACTGAATTGGGTACCAGTGCTGGCAGCAGCCATGGGATGCAACGAGTGGGAGCACAATGCACAAGCCCTGGGAAATGGGACTATGCAGTATGTGACAAATCCACTTCATATTTAAATTTAAATTTAAATTTGAATTTTAAAATATGCATGTAAATAAATATTTTTTGAATCAAAGCCCAGTTGCTCAGTATGGTCCAGTATTCAAGCATGTCACAGATTCATCGACTTGGTCTCCACCCAGCGCCTGAGACAAAAATGTTTGAGCACTGTAACAGGTAATCATTTACTTGATTTCTCCTAAAAGGTATTTGCTCCAGCTACAGTTCTTTAAATTTTTATGGATTTGAGTTACTATCACCAGTATCTCAGTCGTGTGTCTAAAAAAAAAAAAAAAAGCCAAACAAACAACCTAAACCAACAAACCAGTATGTGTAGTGTGTGTTCATTCTTCCCAGGGCCAATGGACAGGTGGTTTCTGCCACCTTGGTGGTGGGAAATCTACCCCATCTGAAATCTATCTCCTTCATCTTGTACCTCATCCTTGAAAAAAATGCCTTTTATACTATGCAAAACCTTATTCAGAATATTTTCTCTGCTTTTTATTGACACATTTCTATCACCAGGAATAAAATTCATTGAACTACAGACTAAGAGACAAAGTGTGACAAAGAAAGGAAAGAGCAGGATTTGCAGACAGACAAAAGAAGCTTGCCCATTAGGACGCTGTCTGGAAAGGATCCTATTTCTGTACCTCCTGTAAGGAGAGTTTGTTCAGTTTACATGAAACAGTTTTGGAATTACCATAACATAAGCATGAAATTGGCTCCAAGCTTTTCATCACTGCATGCCAAGGAACTTGTGGGCAAAAAATGAAAGCAAAATAGTAGTCTCATTAGAAAAATATAGCATAAAGCAGTTACAACTACAAAACTCAGATGAATATAACTTCAGCTGAAACATTGGCATCAGTTTTAGGATCACCAGGCTTGGGATTAAGCACGAAATGTAAAACAAAAAATTGCTAATTATCGGAGACTCATAAACATAGATAGAGAGACAGGATCTTGGTCCACCAAAAATCCCCTTACATTATTCTTTTTCAGCTTATTTTGGTTTGTTGGTTAGATCTGCATGGGTAGCTGCAACAAAGAAATAAAAACTGCTCGAGGGAAGGGGAGGGAGAGGAAAGGAGCAGCACACTGATAAACGGAATTTTGTGGAAGACAATAAACCTTTATTTGGAAGTCTTAGAGTAGGAAGAAATGCAATGAGCTACTGGGAAGAAAAATGTAAAGACTAGTTAGAAGAAAAAAGTCAAAGCATTTGTAAACACTTCAAATGCATTCTCAAGCTATTTCTGTCTAAGCTGCCTTTAACACCTCACCATATTTTAGTTGCAGTATCTTCCCATAACCATCCAACCCAAAAAACTGCAGCATCAAGCCTGATTGCATCTTCCTGCAGCTCAACCCTATAAGAAATTTATCTACAAATTTTTCTGTTTGGGGAGGACAAATCTCTCTGCTCTTTGGCACCAGAATTTTCAGCAGGGGAACATTGTGACCATGTCTGTTGATAGTCTTCATTTCTAGAGGCTGATCAGCCTCTCTTTGGGGTTTCTTCATGGATCATGTTTCCTGACCTTGTTCTCGCTCCACTCCTCTGGACCTCCTCCAAAGCCCCTCAGTCACATAGCGTCTGAAATGAGACAAAGAATGACAGCAAAAGCTTTATTAATCCTAAGTAGAAAGATGGCTTCATTGTAGGGATCATAGATGTTTAAGTCATTGGATATCCCTCCGAAACTGAGGGAGATTTTAGGTTCACTCATTGCAGTTCATGTAAGCAAATGAAAAGACTGAATCTAAAAAGCATTTGTATGCATGTATATGTTCTGTCTGATGTGCAACATACAGCTGCTCTGTTTTATGTCAGAACTAAGGGGAGAAAACATAACAGTTCTATTCCCAGCATGCATAATGGCACAGTGGGATTTTTTGCATGCCAAATAGGAATTTACTGAAAAAAATTTTATCAGACTTTAAAAAAGTCTGACTAATGTTACCAAGACAAAAACTCAGTATTTTTTCATTAACTTTTCCAAATCTGAATAGAACTACTAGTCCATAAAACCAGCTCAGCAGTTCAATGGGAACCAGTTTGGAACTGAAAGTAGATGTAAAACAGAAGAGTCCTCTATCACTGCTGCTGGTTAACCTTTTAGTCTGCTTTCTTTTGTTATCTGTTTATTATTTAGATCACTTGTACAGTTTTTTCTGTGGATTTCAGAAAAGTTTTTGTGACTTCTGCCTCCTTAGAGAGCTGTTACTCCATGATTTCTCCTCACATGTTGTGACCCACTCTACTTCTATAAGATTATTATTTGATTTCAGAGACACAAATTTTCTGGTTTGCGAATTTCTATGAAAAGCAAAACATGAAAACCTTTCCTAAGCTGATTGCCTATCCTTTGTGTGTGTGCAGAGGTGGGGGCGCGAGGGAGAAGAGGGCTGAGGAGGACTGAGAAGTACCACGTAACAGCTGTTAATTCATACATCACACTGCATTGATTTTAGTACAGTAGCATTGTCACTTTCACCCATTAGAGAATGGAAATTTAAAATTAAAGCACAAAAATTAATGTTGGCCCAAATCACCTTGAAATAAAGCTTTATTGAACTGAGCACAATTCTAGCAATACAGTTGTCCCTGCTTAACTCACTTTAGAAGGTATTTCATCCAGTTAAAATACTTTCACCTAAATTCAAATTAAGGTTCTCACTGCTGGAGAGCTTTGAAGTGTATATCCATCCCACATCAAGATAGTACACAGTTCTAAGCATATGCTTGAGTCTGAGTTTGTACTGCTTTGTCAAAGGAGTGGTTAACTCATGCAGGTGTTTAAACTGAAATTCAGTCCTTGCCTTGTAGTTCACAAAAGAATAATGTGAAAATTTAGAAGCTAAAACAAAGCCCACAGAACTTTAATAGCAAATTTTCTCTTGACATCTCTGCCTTGAGAATCCTTTATGCACCTAAACATTGTCCTCAAAAGGTGGAAAGATAGTGGTAACTGATAAACACTTATTCCAAATGTCAGTTTTATTTCCAATATAGAAGTGCTGTCATTTCAGCTACTTTCAAATCTGTTGTTTTCCATTGTGATAGAATTAAGTGTTAAAAGTGGGAATAGTTAAAGGAAGCACTCTTGTTTCCATAACAAAAGTTATAGAAAGTTCCCAAAGGCAGATATTTTAGGGACTGATGTTAGAAAACAGTGAGGTCTGTGGCTTCTCTTGAACTCACAGTATTGCAATATATTATAATTTTTTAACATCCTCTGAGATTCAGGAAAAGTTTTATAAGTATTGGATTAAAAATTATTTCCCAGAGAGGGGGTAACAAAATAGTTTACTTATTACAACTATCAAACAAGGATTTTTATCTATTCATCGTGCATATATGTGATATGTGAGGATGTGTCTGAACATGAGCCATAAAATTCTGGGTCTTTTAAGAAAAGGTTTTTATTAGCCAAAGACACTGGATTTCCTGAGGGATTATTATCTCCTTTTTCTTTGCTTCTAGGGTTTTTTGTAATCACCTTATTCTTAGCTGACATGAAGAAAAAATGTGTATGATACTTAATAGCCAAAAAGACAGAAAAAGGTTTATAAATGTTCTTGTGGATCAGGTTTGCTTCTCATCTCCAGAGCAGGTAGGTTCTTCCACACTCACAAACTAATTATTCCTGCAGTTTCCAGCCCTTAGCTGGATGTCAGTCTCTCCTAATGACTGAGATCTCATCCAAGCTTGGTTGATCCTTGGCTTCCCTCACCGTTTACCCTTTCAGTTTCATGAAGTGGTGGTGGCTTTGAAATGTGTACCACCGATCTTCAGGCGCATAGAAGAGCTCAGCAAACTCAATGCACCTGACAGCCTATTCTAATCAGAAAGCAGAAACCAAGTCTTGTCCATGAATTGAAATGTCTGTAAATTGCTGGCTAACAACATCTAAATAAATAAACATATAAATAACTGGTTTGTTCAGGCCCTCCAGTAAATCATTGTCTTGCCTTCATTTATTTGAACTCTATTTTTCAGACTTTGCTTGATGGACCTCATCACAGGCAGGAATTAAAAGCAATTGTTGGCAGAAGAGAAAGTAAAAAACTACTTTGAGCCACTCAGAAGACAGAAGCCTGTAATTTTATATCTGCAAGGTATGGCTGGTACTTGTGCAGTGCTTAATCCAGTCAAAATAAGATGATCTCCTGAAAGTTTATTACCACTAAATGTTCTTTAGAGGCATGAGGTTTATTACATTAAGAGGTAGAAGAGGTGGAGATTAAATGAGGTGTATAGTCTCCTGAGTCTCCGGAGTTTAAGGGAAATGCCCTCATCCCATCAACCACCAATTGCAAAATACACCCACGCAGAAAAAGAGGCTTTTTATTCTTGAGGTAAATATAGATGAAGTTTTGTCTTCGTGGTTCAAAATGTGTGGGATTTTATATCTAAAAGCTAGACAAGCTCAATACCTGACTGAAATAACCTTAGAGAAGGTTATATATTGAGGGCTGAATTCAAGATGCTCTGTGAAAGTACATCTGTTTTATATGAGACACACAATCTGTCTCATTCCAACCTGCATTTCTGGGTCACTTGAGACATTTAAACTGCACTTATAATTAACAGCTATTTTTAAACAACGAAAAAATAGAGCACTGGTAAGGTACAAAAGCATTAAAATTGCCCCAGTTTTGCTTTTCAATAGGACACACCACTGCAATATGCTTCAAGATCAAAGAGAGCTCAGAAAAGAGAGACAGGCTGATCAGTGGGGATAAATTGTTCCCATTATGATGGTATAAGAATAGGGTTCTTTCAATTGAAACAATTTAATAACCACATTCATTACATTCTTGTCCACTTGGTTTTATCTGAACAGTTTTTGCATAACTGGGGAGCAAGTTCAATTGAGCTTATTCTCTAGAAATTAAGATGTGCAGGATTTGACATTCAGAAATTAGGTACTAATAGTCAGCAAAGCGGTTGTCTTGAGATTCCCCCTGGATATAGCTGGATCTGCCTACCACTAATTATGTCAAATGCAAATGTATTCTCTAAAAGACACACCAAAAAATTTAATTAGCTCATTTCCAGACAGCTAAGGTTATACTAGAGCAATGACAGCTATCAGAGCACAATCTTTTCTGTGTTTATTGCATCACTTTTGTAGAAGCAGAAGATGGCCAAGTGCAACACTGCTGTTTGTAAACTTTTTTTTTCACCGTCAAGAGAGGAAGCAGTCTTTTGCCATCCTAAGCAAAGCAATCGAGCAGAATCTCCACGGTGACATTTTCAGCTACATTTTTATAAGAAAGGAGAGAGTCATTGATAAATTTCCCTCTTCCTCTAGTACACTGACTTAGCAGCAGACACCTATGTTTCAGCAAGGAGGAGAATTCCCCAGCAGACACCTTGGTGGAGGAAGATTGAATTTGCCAGTTCTCAGCTGCATGGTGTTGTGCGAAGCGTGGGGTAAAGTGCCATGTGGCTTGAAATATGGTGTGGGTGTTAAGAACAAATCTGCACAAACGCTCCTGAGAAGAAGCAAATCTAGAGATTGCGGGCAGTGTTTAAAGCCCACCATACCCATTTCTGCCTGATAGTCTTGCTGGTAAAAAGAACATAGACAGGAGCATTTAAAATCCCTGCGCACATGGGATCCTTCCTTGTTTTCTTGTCACTGCCAAACCAGCAAAGAGTAAAAGACTGTTGAAGCATTCATTGGGTGGCAACTGCATAATAGCAGCATTTCTTCCCTCTCCCTCTGCCCCCTTCTTTTTTTATCAGAAGACAAAGTGTAAAAACTGTGAAGTTATCCTTGCCTCAGTGAAAGTTTTTTAATGGATGGCTTTTCCGGAAGCAACGGTTCTTCTCTTCCTTGCCTATTCCCCAAATGGTATTTGCAGTACAAAGCCATACATGGATCTAATATTAAGGAAAGAGTATAGACTTGTACAAATCACTGGAAAGATAAATATGCCATATAGATCAATAAATAAAACCTATTTCCAAAAAAATCAAGCTCCAGCATTGCAGGCCAATTAAGATGTTATTTACTGCTTACATGATTGCTAGTTTGATGTTCTCCTTATTCATTTTTACACTACAGGCATTTGTTTTGTTGAAAGATATATAACTGATTTGTAAATAGAAAATGATATAAATAGATTTTATGTCTCATAAAACTATTAATCCATGCTCCATATTAAATATATGCTGTACTATTTTTTTGTACTTAGACACAGCTCTAGTATAATTAAAATAAAGTATGCTGGCTTTATTTTTTCAGTAAGTCATTTCCTAGCATAGAGCTCAAATAACAGTGCAACTGCAGCATGAAATGTGGTTATAATAGCCTGAACCACATTTCCTGAAACTAAAACATGGGAGATAATAGTGTGAAGGTACAAATTAAATGCAAATAAAACAGATTTCCCATTGTTGCTAATCCCTGGATTAGATTTCAGTGAGAAAATTAGCTGTAATATTTAACTTCTTTGTATTGTAATCATTGACATATTATCAGTTCCATTTTCAGAGTTTGTATAGGAATTATTGCACAGGACTTTGGAAAAGACACATATTCACCTTTTACACCCTGAGTAGACCTATTCTGTGGAAAACAATATCGAATAATATCTAGCATCTAACACAGAGACAATTAGAAAGCCGGTTGTGATTTTTAAACAGGTAATGGTAATGGATATGCATTTGGTTGCTATACCTTGACTTTTTAGATGTATATCATCTTCTGTACTGTCTTAAGTTGAGCAACAGATACACTGGTGCAACTGATATTTTAAAATTAATTTATCATTTTAACAAGAGCACTTTTATAAAAATCTATCAATATTTAATATATTATCCAAGTTTATAAATTACTTTAAACCCAGAATATATTTATTTAAAGGTCTACATGAAGCATTCACATCAATTTAATAAAAGAAATGTAAAATAATTCAGGCAAATGGATGCACACTTTATACCTGGGCAGCACTACAATATTTGGGGAAAACATCAAGATGTTTAAGAAAGTCCTATTTCTGTGAGAGATCATTTAGAACAACTTGCATTAGTAAGTACTTACAGCATCACAGAACCATGTTGTGTGATAAATTTGTAGCATTCCTGGCAGCTGTGAGTTGTTCAATGTACAGCTGGAATATACACCAAAAGCAACTGGGCAAATCGCTTTTAAAACAGCCCTGCGTCACAGATCTATGTACTACTATTTGAAGGGGCAAATTTTTTCCCTATTTTTGAAAAGCCTAATTTTTGGCCTTTCATATGGAATTACAAAAAAAAGAAAAATATCACAAGTTGCACTTTTCTTACTTACATTTGTTTTGACGGAACAAATCACTATTTGATTTTGTCTGGCCCTTCGGGTTTTCCCAACATTTTGTGTTGTGGTTACCTCTATGAAGTACCTAGCTATGAAATGTTGAAATCTGAATTTGACCTGTTGCTCAAGCTCTAACACATAGACTCAGTTCCCATGTTAGCAGGCCACAGGTGAATCTTGGAAATACATGTTTCACCCTCATCTGAATTAGTGCCAGAGCACATGAAGTACTGCTAGGACTTGTTAGAGTGAAGAAAACACACTTACAAGCAATTTGCAGGAAATCTTTCTACTCTCTTTGTCAGTCCCCTGTCTTGGAACACTAAAGATCTTAGGTCATTAGGAGGCCACTAAATTATCCATTTTCATATTTCCACTGACAGAGAAGAAGGAATTTGGTCCAAAACCATTGAAGTGTGTGCTGGCCTCAGTGCGATCAGAGCATTTGAGATATCTGCTTTAGTTCATCTGATTATTTAGTGTGAGCTTCTGTAACTGAGAATGGGCAGTGAGTGGGAGACCACCTTGGACTTCCTGTTGACACTGCTTACCTCATACTGTCTTCAGGAGCACAGGAACCTAGGTTAGGTCACAGAGAACAGAACTTGTCAATGAGCAATGGCACAAAGTGACTGTGGTTATAGTCTTTAACTGACTATAAGATGGGAGCAATGCCAAGTGCCCACACTGTCTCCTATTTGAGAAGGTTTTTACTTTTAAGATATTGTGGATTTCACAATGCAAAAATATCTGTTTGAAGTGCAAGACTTTTATTTTTGCAATTCATCTGTATAGAACAGCTAACACTATCATATGATGGCAGGTAGGTATGTACAGAATGATAAATAAAAGCTACTCCTGAAACATCAAGCACTAGCATTCCAGAACATTAAAGTTATTATTTGTTGCTCAAGTGATTCCTAGCTAGGGCTTCTCTCTGACTTGCAAACTTACTGCAAACCTTCCCAAGAAAATCACCATAACAATGATGCCATTGTAATTCATATGAGGAAAATTCCCCACAGAGGGTTGAAAGCATGTGAATCCTGCACTCAGTGGAAGCAGAAATACTAGTTTAGTTGGAGAAAATGGCCGTCTCCAAGCAAACAGGGTGTTCCCCTTTCTGAGGAAATGCATCTCAGCAGTCCCAATGCCAACTAAGGTGACAAAGGCTTTTGTCTAGCCCAGAGATGTGTGACTCAATCTCCTTGTCATTTTGCTGTCAAAAGCTTCTCACACACCAGGACCACTTTGATGACAGAAATCTATTAAGGCACAAGTTGTAAGCCTCAGTTTTGCTCCTCCATCCAATTCAGTTTCTGACAGTTCTTGCAGGGCTGACCCCACTTCAGGGCTGCTCCATGTAAGTCCAATCCACTGGCAAATCACCCAAAAGCAGTTGAAGCAAAGAGGCGGGTTTGTGCTAGGCATCATTGCATCTCAGAAAAGTTTTCCTAGCATTTCTTTCAATGAATATGTCTGCACATTTTGTGTCAACTGACATGTTGATCTTTTCCCAAGTTCCCTCATACCCAGTCAGCTTCCAGGATCTCAAGGTAGACTCCAATGCTGCCACTGCTTCCTCTCCCTCCTCCTCCTCTTTTCTTCTTCTTCTTCTTCTTCTTCCTCTTCTTCTTCTTCTTCTTCTTCTTCTTCTTCTTCTTCTTCTTCTTCTTCTTCTTCTTCCTCTTCTTCTTCTTCCTCTCCTTCTCCTTCTCCTCCTCCTCCTCTGCCTTTACCTTCGCCTTTGCCTTCACCTTCTCCCTCTTCTTCTCCTTCTTCTTCTGCTTTCTTCTACTCACCCACCTCTTCTTTCTGTAATGTAACTTTTTTTCTGTGCTTTTTTTTTATATTTTTATAGGGTGGTTTCAACAGGTTCCAATAGCCTGTTGTGGTAGATTGTGTTCATGAACTATTTCTGCCATCTGTGGTTGGTACAATCGATTACAGGAGTATGGGGGCTTGCGAATGCTTTTGTGCTATCATTTTAAAATAAGCAGATCACCATGTCTTTGAAGTAGCAAGATTTTTTGTGAATTTAAACATAATCTTGCATTTAACAGCAACTGATAGCATGAGACTGAAACTAGTCTTTTTTCTTAAGTTGTGCTTGGCTTGGCTGAAAGAGGAAGGGAAAGCGAAGGGACATGGGCAAAATGAGTGATCCAGAAATTATTCAGAAACAAAAGAGAGAACACCTGGCAATTGACATTGATATAAATAAGTCAATAGGATGGGAAAGAACCTGCCACATGTGTCATTTGAATATACCTGACCCTTGTGACATACAGTGCAGAGTTTCTTGCTCTGCTGTTAGGCTCACAATCTCTTCCATTCTCTTATAAAATCAGCTGCAAATATTTAATGAGTTCAATCTTACTTGGACATATGCATAACATTCCCATGACCAAAAGAAAAAGCTCTGTTTCTTGGAAGCCAGGGTAAAAAAAAGCAACAAAGATTAATCTTGCTGTAATGTATTAATTTTTATAAGCAACTGCAGCAGTAATAGATATAGGATACATGTCCAGCTCTTACAGAGATGATTACATCAACCCGACTCAACTTCATGTTGGAGAGCCTGTGTTAAAAGTCTGTGAATGAAATTTTAGACTCACGGCAAATAACTGTGTCAACATGTCCCAAAAGGTCAAGGACATACAGCCTAAGTCACCTGACATTAGGTGAAACACTACCTAAAAAAAAAGTTTGATTTTTTTTAAACACAATTTTCCCACTTTTTCTTCATCTGTTTTACTTCTTCCTGTCAAAGGTCAGAAATGTTTAAAACAAAGCTTGTTGATATTATTAGTCATAACACCACACTGATGGGGACTTGCATCTCATTATCCTGATACATAGCTCCACTTAATGTGAGGGAATTTGGCGTTTAGATTGACACCAGCTTAAGGACAGAAACTGTGAATATAAATGTCTTCTTCACTACACAGTATCAGGTTTGATGTTGCAGGTGTTCAGGTTTTGGGTTATTTCTTCATGATATTTAATGTTTTTAAATTATAATTTGAAGACTTGTCTACCTAAACCTAAATTTTGGTGTCTCAATTATTTCACTTGTCATTAACATTATTTTTTAAATTCAATCACGGCGTTGGAAAACATTCACAAGCCTTGTCTGAAGGGGAAAAGGCTTAACAAGGACAACAATTTCCCTAGAGAGGTAAAGCACACTTATGCAGCTTCCTACTGACCATGCTCCCTGACTGACCATGCCTCCTTATAATGGAAGTGTTTTTCTGGGAATAGAACAGAAAACAGCTAGCCCAGCTGTGCAGAGAAATACGGACCAAAAGACTGGCTGCTCATTTAGATTAAAATAATAATATTCTCTCATATTTTAGAGCTTTGAGATGTCCAAACTTCAGCAGACTTCAATGCGGGTTGAAGGATAGCCAAGCTCTTTCTCAGTAAAATAATTAATGAACCAGGTGTTTCCTACCCACAGTTCATTGGTAGAGACTTTACCCCACACAGGTCTGCAGGAAGGAATAGTCAGAACTTGTCTGCACCCCAGCTTAGACCCTTACAAGCCTGTGAATCTCCGAGACCCATGACTGTCTCCTGTAAATTAGGTGTTCATGTTACTTGCAGGGAAAGAACAAGTCATTTTAGAAAAGAGAAAAATGAAACAACTCCTGGGCAAAAAGTTGAACCTGTGTAAACAAATGAAAAATCAGTGGAGCAAGCATCAAGTCCTTGGTCATGCAAAAAATCAGTTACGGATTTTTCATTTGTCACAAATAAATCTGTCACACCTAAAACTCACCTTATTCTTTCCCTTTTTGTTATTTTACATAGATGTTTCCCCAAAAGGGAAAGATCTTCACTCCAGAACAGAAAATCTCTGTGCATGGTCAAAAAATATTTGCTTCCATTTTGGTAAACATTATGTTTAAATAATCAGGTGACAAAGAAATCCTGCTGCCATACTAGTTAAACTCATGGGAAATATCTGACAGTAATTAACTGTGCTAAAATATATGACCTCAGTCAAGCTGCCTCCTATCCTTCCTTCCACCTAAGTGTTTGCCTCTTTTGCATCTCCTCAGCACACAGCAGAAGAAGTCTTACACATTCTTTTTTCATTTCAGGCCTCCTGCTGCTGCCCTTGATTGAAGATGCAGCTCTGAATTTCCTATCAAAACTCTCTTCAGGCCAAGAAGCAGAAAGAAGTGGGGTTTGTAAAGAGCAGTCATATCCTATAAATACAGGAGGACTGTGTAGAGGATCCTAATGGCCTGTTTCCACCTCTCTCCAGCGCCTTTAATGCTCCTGCTGCAGCATCTACTGGTTGACCCTGCAGAAAGTTAACTAATTGTGAATGTATACAATTGGAAAGTGTCACTGGAATTAAGTTCAGCTCACTCCTTTGTTCTTTCAGTTGCTTTGTCTGTGTGATCAGTCTAGCAAAATTCACTTCTGGTCTATTCCTCCTTGGTTTTCTCTCTTGACCTGGATACACTGTGTTTGGTACAGTTTTGTACAATTTTTACTATCTGGAAATCTGATGGTTTTCATCTCTCCTTACATTTCAGTAGCACAACCACTCATACATTTTTTAAGTGTAGTTAAGTTTTCCACTGATTCTAACATAAATTTGAGCATATTTTTTAAACCCTTTCATTTTTCTCCTGCTTTATGTGCTTTGCTATGCCAAGGCATTAAGCAGAGTGCTAAGGAGCATGACACCACTCCAATGAAGATTTCAGTTATAAAAAAGCCCACTTCTTTAGCCAGCTCTGACAGTGACTGCTTAAAACTTAATATGTACAGACAGTGCCCAAATGTTTGATATCTTGCCAAACGGAGCTGTAGCACAGCTGCTAGGAAAGTGTCCATTATCTCACTAACTGTAGTTGATCAATCACAAATTTGCCAGTCTGGAGACCATCCTACGTGCATTTTTTGTCTTGCTAGGTTCTGAGAAGCAGTAGGTTCTTCTTTGGCAGTACTGTTGTAGTGCTGCCTACAGTGATTGTGGAAAGCTTATACCTTCAGGAAAGGTTCTGCCTTTGCTCTGAGACAGCACCAAGACCACAAATTATTTTTTAGGTGTCTTGTGCATGAAAGTTTCTGAGCATCTATCAAAAAATCTCAAGGGGTGATGGCGTTAGTCTTTCTGTCTTAGAATGAGTGTAAAAACTCTGAAGATCCAAGTCAATTCTTTTTTGGCTGACACGTAATACTGAGGCTTTTAGTGGAACTAGATACAGCTGACCCCAAGAATCACTGAATGCACCAAGTTGCAAGGGACCATACGGATCATCAAATCCAACTTCTGGACCTGTACAAGATCATCCCCAAGTGTCACACCATGTGCCCAAGAGGATTGTCCTTCTTGAACTTTGTGAGGCTGTTTGAACTCTGTCAGGCTTGGTGCTGTGACCACTTCCCTGGGGACCCTGTTCTAGTGCTCAGCCACCTTCTGGATGA
>VXBQ01006514.1:42665-63926 GCA_013400175.1 Phainopepla nitens | reverse complement strand
TGTTTTGCCACTATCTGTGTGCCTATTATATACATACACCTGCATACTGTGACTACTGTATCTGTAATTGTACTGCAGTATAGTTTTTCTCTTACCAGTGCTCATTTTAGGCAGGGATGGTGACTAATTTATATTGTAAATGTGGCGTTTACTCCATTAGGTGGTTTAAGATATTGAGAGTGACTCACATAAATGCTATACTTTTTCTATCATTGTGGACTCCAGATATAAGCAGTTTTGGATCATTAGTTGCCACAGTTAAAATACATCTATTAATTAAATTAAAATTCATAAATTTCTCCTTTTCAGAGCAGTTCAGAACAAATTTCATTTTTATGAGCTCTTATGAGCAATGTAAGGATTATTTTCAATACAGCGCTTTATAGGTGCCATTTTATAAGAAAGTTGTTAAGTATAGGAAAAATGTGCTACAAGAGAAATGCAAATCTGCCTAAGCCTCATTGTGATTTAACCCTTTTGGAGCTGAGAATAACATAAAGGGCTTGACTTTTTTTTTTCTGCGCAAATGTATATAGATTGTACGCAGACTGAAACCCTCACTATACTAAAGCCTTGACAAAAATGAATTCAGTTAATCTACACAATGTAGAATCATCACCTCAAAAAAGTATTCACTTCTTTAAAAACTAGAGGGAAAATAAATATAGTGCAGTAAAATTGTTGAGTAGAGGAATCTATCTGGACATTTCACAAAACATTTCATTATGCTGATAATTCCCAGAAGTGCTCTCAAGAGTGCTTTAAGCTGAGGATTACTGCACTGGATCTGATGGACTTTTTTTGTAGCCCCTTTAAAAGGCAGTGAACCGTTTTTCTATTTTATTTAAATAATGCCCCTTAAAATGGATTTTTAGAGGTATAATAACTCCTTAAGAGTCAGTTATGCTAAACAGTTTCTCTTGATAGAAATGTTGTAAAACTCGTTAACTGCACAATTTCAGATGCCGGCTTGGTGAACACTAACTGACATGTGAATGGCCAGAGTTTGTAAAATAAATTGAAATAGTTGTTGTATCACACAGCTAGCAATGCACAAGCTGTAAGCCACAAGGGGCTCAAACCTAACAGAAAATTACTTCAAGATGAATGAAAAGTGCTTGTTTCTCTTTATTAGTTTTTAGAGAACAATGAAAACGTTGAATTGTTTACAGAAGGGTTGATTAAATGTGGTCAGTAGGGCCACGTCCCTACTGCTAACTGTTAGCCTTCCCAGCATCCAGCCTCTTCCCTCTACCCCATGCATCTTCTTATAGACTATAATGGTCACACATCTGTGTGTGAAATGTGCTCATTTTGACATTCCTCTGCTGCTCTGAGCTGTTGAGGCCTTTGTTAGGTAAAACACTGTTGTCAAGCCTAACAAGCAGCTCATGCAATTTGCTGGACACTGCCACAGAGAATAGCCCTGCTATGAATTGCTTCAGCATCTAACAATGCTTGGTTCAATATCGAAATACATATGCATTTCTTTTCTTTGTCCAGCCCTGAAACTTTCAATATTTTGAAGAAATACATATTTTGCATTTAAAAAAAATCTGAAATGGGTTTGACATCACAGCACACTGTTTGTTTTATTCTTTCATTGTATTATGATAGGAGGGGGGAAAGGGACTACTTGTCCTTTTCTGAGCTAAATTCACTTTCTATGTGGTACTAAGGGCACAAAGGGGAGATGGTGCCACAACATATTCTAGCAGATTATCTGGTCTGCTTTCAAAGAAATTCAAATTAAGGCCACTTTAGGAGAAGTGGTATTTGCACAAGATGGCAACAGAAAATGTCCCTTTGAGGCAGTAACTTTAAAAACAACTTAAAGATCAGGTTCATTTAGCAGCAATCAAGACAGTAAAAACCACTGTGCACGTTGAACAAAATTGTCTTCTTTTTTTCCCCCTTTCCACCCTTTCCATAGCCTTCATCCCTTCCCCCTCTTCCCCAGAAGAAAAATCAACCACTACTGTGCAAGGGTTTGAATGCTATTTGTGGCAATCTGTCACTTTGCATAGTGTTCCGCCCTGATGTGAAAGCAGGATTTTCTTTTTTTTTCTATCTCTAGAACATGCTTTTCCAGGCCTATTATGCCTATAAACAATGGCGTATGTAATTACCTTTCTGGGGTGGCAATTATTTCTCGGCATAAAAGCTGAAGTTAAGGCAATCCATCCTGCTGCCCCCCACCTCCAAATAAAGGATATCCTAAATATCAAACAAACAAAAATGAAATCATTTTGGGATGAAATCAAGGCTGCTTATGTCAGCCTGGGAAGGGACAGATACTATCACTGCAGCCTCTAAATGTCAGCATGATCTTTTTTTTTCCAGGCAGTAATTGCTTTACATTTTGTTTCAGATTGAGTCATTTCAACCTTTGCCTAGAATCCAGTTTTTGCACCCCACCTCCTTACATTGAAAACTTTTGCACTTTTGCTAGGGCGGATTTCCTTGGCAATTCTGTGGGTAAGAAAATACCATACCTGTCATGTCAAAGCTGTTGGAGGGTGCGAAATGCTGACTTTCTTGTCTTGCTTCAAGCTATGGGAAGTTATGCAGGGTGGTGGGTTGAGAGAGCAAAGGATGAAGGAGAGCTTTTCTTTCCTTTTCCCCATTGTGTGTCCATCTTGCTGTGTATGGTTGCAGACCTCAGTGCTACCTTCACTTAGATGCCTGTGGACAGATCTGTCACAGTTTCACCATATCTGACAATTTAACTTACCTCAATCCACTATTGCTATAAAACAAGGGTGTGATCCTACAAAGCAATATGTTTGTGATAAAAGCTCAAGTCAGACTACTCTAAATCCCCTTAAATACACTGAGCAAGGATGCTTCTCTTCCTAGTTCTCTGTTCAGAGACCCACTGGTGCTTCTTGCTTCGTCCAGTGAGTCATGCATGGGTAGAGCTGGCATATGCAGCAGTGCCCTATCAGCAGCTAGCAACTGTCTCTCATGTAATTCAGGCATACACCAAAGTATCAGCACAGATACTGCCCACCTTTACATTTACAAAACCAGCCCAAACTACCTTTTACATCTGCAGAAGTGCAGGTTATGGTACTGATGTCACAATGAAAGTCACTCAGCAGCATGTGTCTCTTAGTCATTTTTGATGCAAATCAAATATACAAAATTCAAAATCAGTTTATCAGCAACATATGCTTATATCTATGGAAGGGCATCTTGTGTCCTTTCTCTATTAAGTTTAAGGGAGGACTTATCTGAGTCTTTAATGCACACTTAATTCCCAGAAATTAGAGCCAAACTGAAGTGGATTTGCATAAGTTTCTTTTGTGATTGACAATGTTGTTGCCAGTGTGCCTAAAAAGATATTCCTTATCCAGACACTACTATATGAAAGGCGTTTTAATAATTAATCCTTCATTCTCTTCTACACCATAAGCACTGGGAGGCTGACTGTGTGAGTGCTCTTTCTGTGTTACATGCTTCTAGTAATTAAAGAATGAAGGGAGAAGTAGGGCCAAGAAGAAGCATACACAAAACATAAACTTAAAACATGATTCAGGTCCACTTTCTCTTATCTTATGTACAGACCTTTTATCATTCACAAAGGTATTAACTAGCACACACCTTAGTTTTCTGCAGATAGGCAGAAAAGACTGCACAGAAAGAAGGAAGTAGATGAAAAGGTTAAAAATTTCCTTTCTTTCCATTCTCTTCTCCCCTTCCTTTGCTGAAGGGACAGTGAGAAGCAAACATAAATAGTTACACACATTCTTCAGCCCAGGAACAACACCAGCATATCAATTGAACCAAATGATGTAAGCAGCTTTCCCAAATTTGTATCTGCTGGTGGTGTCAACAGAGGGAAATAGGATTAAAAGTCATCGTTTGGTTTTGTCAGCCTGGTAGTGGATATAAGAGAAATTAAAATCTCCTGCAAAATGCAAATCACAATCAGCTTTGCTGGGAAACACAATCACAGCTTTATAACTTTCTTTTTTTTTCTTTCAATAGATGTGAACAGAAATAACAAGAGCCAAACCAGAGGATATACTAATTATGCCACCAAGCTCTGTGGCAAGTTTGAGTAGGTGGTTTTGGAGTTGCTCCAAGTGCTGATTCCTTCATTGCTTTGACTGTTAATAAGCTTTCTCCACAAGGAAACATTTTCTCTTGTTTTGAAGAAAGTTTTGAGGGCAATATTCACCTCTGCATCTGTGCAAATATTTTGATAAGGTTTGAGCTAAAATGTGTTAATTGAAAGGAGAAAAGGGTATACTGTGAGATGATGGCATCACAGGTGGTGGTGGTATCGAAAGCTGGTGGTTTTTGCCAGCTATCTTCTTGTACGGCTTTCCTTTTCTATACTTCCTTTCCTAAGTGGATCTCAAAACAGTTTGCTTACATAAGTCAGGAGTTCTAGCATTGTTCTGCAATGGGAAAATACTACTACAGTTGTTTTAAGGTGCATACACTGAAATCCAGAAAAAAATTAATGGCGTTATCAAGAATAACAAAACATTGTAACTAAAGTTGAAAATAAAACATCAGATCCACACTGCAGCTAAGCAGATACCCTCCTTTTCTCTTTCACACTGTTGTGGGTAAGGACTAATATTCAAAACTTACGAAGTTATACTCTCCCTGTGCATTTAATTAACCTTTTTGCAGGATCAAGAAACAGCTGTGAAGCCATCCTTCTCTGCAAAAAGATGTGTAAAATACAAAGCTGTTCTCTTTTTTCTGACTAAAAGCTTTGATTACAAGCTCAGAGAGATAGGAGAACTTCTGGTTCTGAGATCTTTTTAAGAGAAAAATTATCTGTTTGGGAGCTTTGTATGCAATTTATAACTGTTCATTTTCCTGTGTGAGGACATGATGACTTCATCTCCCCTCATCTACTCCCTAAAACTGGGAGTAGGCCCATATTTTTTTAAATGGTGATTTTTTTTTCCCAGCTACATTAGTTTTATGAACTCTTAGTCTGGTTGATACAGCAAATTTTGTTTCACCTGTTTTCACAGTTTCAACCTCCAGAAAACACCAGAGATGACAGTAACACTACCTTTCCATAAGACACCAAGACTTCCGCTAGGAGCTGTAATAAGCACAGACATCTTGCCACTTTTATTTCAGTTCAGAGTACGTCCAATTCATCACTCGCTGAATTCAATCTTACCTGTTCAGATGGTGGGCTTTGACAAACCACATAAGCCTGTAATTTAGGGGAGGACATGTCATAGTCACTACAGGATGTTGCAGCTTTCCTCATTGTTTACTGCTGGTGGGATAAAGCAGCACAAGCTGTGAGACAAGTTGAAAGTAAGGTTAGTTAAACACTGAGCGCTTTCTGCTTAAAAAGAGTGTTAGTATTGGACCAACAGTTCAAATGTTCACTGTAAGTACTGCTAATTTGGTTTTACAGTTCTAAGACTAGTTAGTAGAAAGATAACAAATCTGCATGTAAAACAAATTCAAATTTTACCAAGCAATGACACAAACATAAAAAGTGACCTCTGTTCTCCGATACAGTGATACTTAAAAATGTAAACCTTTGACCTCTGTAAACACTGTTTCTGGTTTCCTTTACTTATGATCTGCAGGTGGTTTATGTCTTACCATGGCTCTTTTATTCGAGTTTTCTAATCTGCAATTACTTATGCAGTAACTCAAATCCAATTTCAGTATTGACTACTAGGTTGAATTCACATTAGTTGACTGCTATGTCACATTCCACTTCTCTGTAATTTCTTGATTCCATTAAGAATGAAACATTAAGACTTAAGAAAAAGGAAAAAAATATCTAACAGGTGATCACAGTCAGTCAATTATGCTTGTGTTGCATGGTCCTCTAAGTTCACATTAAACTTGTATTGCTCATAGCACTTAAAGAGGAATATCTCTATTAAAAATTAAAGCAGCTGAAGTGTCTACAGTGCATAAGATAATTCTTTTTTTTCTTTCAATCTGGCAGCAGATCACAGCTTTGCTCATTGCTTTGTCTATCTGCACAAATAGCGTGTCCCTCCTTGAATGTTTCACCAGTATTGCTAAATCAACTCTAAATAGCCTTCTTTGGGCCCAGCCTTCACCTGTTTTTGCAGGAAAGTTTTGGGCTGAATCCCAAAGGTCACTTAGCCCCAGTATCCAACCAGATGCAAGGATGGTGCTGGGAGCAACAGCTTTGGTGATGATGTACGGTGTTTCTTTCCTTCAAGTGCAAGGACAGCCCAGGCCAGGTCAAGCTCAGAACACCATATATGATGATATGAGCATACAGATACAGGTGGAGTGACATAAGTGATAAATATTTCCTCTAGGGTACAACATCACTGCCAACTTGGCCTTAACAGGACGATGAAATATCTCCAATCAGTTCCCTGCAATCTCCTAGACACAGAGATGTCTTGATGTGTTGCTCCTATGTTTGTACAGTACTGAGCACAGAGGGATGCTGTCCTCTAGCTGCTGCACAGTGTCCCACTTCAAATATTTAAAGTAGTGCATGAACACCTAACACTGAGCTCGTCGTTATTGCAGAAAGCAACTGCTGACAATGACCTAGGAGTTGAAAATTAAAAAACTTTTCCACTGATAGTTTTAATTTCTGCTTTGGGGAGTAGGCAGGTAAAAGCTCAACTGCATCACTGGTTTGTCTCCCTCTGTTTCGTAGCTTTCTTTTGCAACATGGATATTTATGACAAAAAAGTGAGCTGGTGGGTTATTTGCGTTTTCTGCTCTTGAAATCATTTTCTGCCCTTCCCCAGAAGTACCTTCAAAGACAATATCCTTTTGCCTCTACTCTACACCCCTCTTGGTGAATGTTTTCAAGTGCGGTCTGAACAATTTCTCAGGTATTTTCTTCTGATCACTCCCATTTTGATTAAATGTGAGATTCAAAATGAAAACTGTTTGGGCTGATGATGATCAGTGTATGGAAAGCATTTCATATTCCTTCAGCAACATTGCTGAAGGTGAGAATGATATATCATGGTCTTATGTGCAGCTGTTTGACAGGTGGCTAGGAGAAATACCCTAATATTCTGATATCACTTGTAAGGAGAAATAATTGATTCTGACAGATTTGAAAAGAGTGCTCTGGTTTCCTTCCTACCTGGGCATTTATTAGGAATTTCCCACATTATTCAGGTGTCACTAATCTCATCTGAAAACTGGATTCATTGTTCTGCATCTGGAATTACATGGATAATATGAAAAAAAAAATCAAGCTGGTATTGGGGAAAAAATCCAACTAATATGAATTGTTGCACATTGAATGGTCTGGCTGATACTAGGACAGGTCTACTTTCTCAAATTTTTAGACTACAATTTTGCTACCTGTGGGCCAAATGCCACTCTCACTTTTGGAAATCCTTGTGTGAAATGCTGCACAACTCTGACATTTTTCAGAGACATTCTGTATTAAAATTTTCCCTGTTTCCAGAAAGCAGTACCTTCCTTCTCTTGAAAAAGCTCAGATTTCATGGCATCTCATCATGCCAGACATTAAGGAAAAGATAGTAGTATTATAAGACTAGTGCAAGCACTTTATTCCTGAGGTTTTAAAGATGGTATAACCTATTGATCTGAATTAGTCATTGTAGTACGAGCAAAATAAAGATATAGGGGAATTTCTTTATTATTTGAGTAGACAGTCTTATGAGGTATGCTGAATGCTAAGGTTCATTATGTGAACAACCAGCAAATTTTTGCATCAAAATTGTGAAGAAAGCAATTACAACAATTACTAACTCACTTGTCTGTCAGAAAAGTTGTCCTGTCTCACCCATTCTTTTTTATATTCTTACAAATGTACTCACTGTCTTCTCAGTCCTCAGATGCCCCTTTCAGTTTACAAAGGCAGGTTTGGGATCTCCTTCAGGTACCTGAAGCTTTGTCTAATATTACCACAAGAGCAGATTAAACCACGTGGCAGAATCTGCTCTGCCATTCCCCATGAGGCTTCAAGCCTTTCTGCCCCCTTGATCCATTCCTCATCAGGAGGCTCAGGATCCTGCTGACACCAGAAGCCATGAAGATAGGTCCTGTGGCAGTGATGGCAAGTCAGAAATGAGGGTTTTACAAAGGCCAAAAAAACATAATTTTATATCAGAAACTAACTGTTCATAATCGGGCTTCTGTCACTTTAAATTTTAGCGGTAATAGTAGTACTGGAACCTTAAAATACAGCTTTCAATGGCTTCACACTGAATCTTTTAATTACTCTTAGTGACTCTCTTTCCAGAGCATGTGCATCATGACATTAATATCACTGTCCAAATATAAAATTATTCCTATGGAAACCAAGGAGAGCTCTTGCCTGTCTTCAGTGCCAGCAACTGGACAGACATATGAGAAAGTATTGCTCCCAGGTCTGAGCTGGTAGCCCCCACACCAAAAGATTTGCACATTCCTGGCACTGATACAGCTTTCAGCCTACCCTGTGAGTGGGTTGGGTGATGCTCCTGCAGATACAGCTTTTTGTGTAAGGGCAGGCAGCCCTGGGAGAAGCAAGGCAGCCCTGCTGGTGATCACTGTTCTGATTATTACTGCAGTGGCTGTTGAGGTTGCCATTGCACAGAGGTGCAGGAGCAACTGGGGACAGCAAGGTGTCTTGCAGTTCGGAAGCAGACAGAAAGCTGCAAGGTATTCTCCTTCAAAGAGAGCAAAATTGTGTACACTGGGACTCAAAAGGATAAGGGAGGGAAAAATGTAGAGGAGAGAAAATTTCAGATGTGTCATATTCTGATGTAACTTAAGCCCAAATTATGGACTTTGTCATTGTTGTTACTGCAAGTTCTGTTTTACTATTTGACCTGACATTGTGGTATTTGTGCATACCTGGTACCCAGTTTCTTTATCTGCAGTTCCAATCCTGAACCTATAGACAAACACACAGCTGGCAGAAAAAATGCTCAGTTCTGTGAGACCTAGAAATACACTTTTAAATTCAAGAATAGTAAAAGATCTCAGAAACGATTGCAGTAAAACAGGTTTTGTGAGTAACCTGTCTTGAAAATGAATAGGATTTCTGGCAAGGCAGAGGCAAATTTTGTACTGGTTGTGCCCTACACTGATGGGACCTAGCAGTGGTTGGGCCTGCAGTTTACAATAAAGGGGTGATAACAAAACAATGCTTTGTCCTTCCATTAACCCTCTGTGGATGACTGGAAATCTGCACACGGGAGCTTAAACCCAGCTGCTACTAGACTCCTATCTATTCCTGTTTCTAGCTCTGATGAAAAGCATGAGGATGGAGGCCGCACAAACTACGCTGTTTGTGCAGTTCAGAGATATTTGAATAATCCAGGCTTTCATTTTAAACAAATTAAGTGCCAGGCACTTTATAGGTGTGAAGAAATCTCCCTGCGGAGTGAGTGAAGTATGGATAAAAGCAAGGTCCACTGCAGATTGAGTGGAAAATGGCAATGCAGAAGAATGAATACTCCATAATGTGAACAGAAGCGCAAGAGATGGGGAATTTTTCACATTTTATTAAATCAGACTTTTACAGTAGTTGTTGAAAGCAAAAAACACTGAATTATATTTAGATAATAGTTCCATAAATAATGTGTGTTTTCACAGCAGTTGCAAAGTCTGAAATTTATGTGCTAATTACAGACCCCAAATCATCTCTGCACAGATTTGCAATTAAAACTGAAATATTTTCACATACAATGTAAGCACTGTATTCATAGCAACAGCTAAGAGACATGCTGGTTATAGTTTGCTCCGTAAATATGAATATTTTATGTTTGAACACAATCGTTTCACTATTGTTGTCCTTACATTTGGTACATTAAAAACTGGAAGAATTTAAAGCTGAGTGCCACATTGTGGATTGTTATTCCTTTTAGAAAAAAATATTCTGTGTGTAGTAATGTATACACTGCAACAATCTAAGGGAATGATGATTATTGAAAGACATAGAGAAAGAAAAATGCCTGCAAATGGTTATCTTCTTAATAAATATTGTAAAAATCCATACTTTTAAAACCCTGTAGTGACAGCAAAGTGCAGGAAGAATGCAAAATTAGGGAGAACATTGAATAATTCAGTAGCTTGTTATGTGATTAGATCTGATTGGCCCACACTGAGATGCTGCCCATAAAAATGATTTCCCATGGTAGCATCGGTCCTGGGGTGGGGGGCTTAAGATGTCCATAAAATGGGAGAACAAGGCTTACTGGAACTAATAATATCATGTCTGTGCAGAATGAGTGATGATCTTTAAAAAGGTCCAGATTGGTTTCATCTTTCTTCAGATTTTATCACTCACTCTTTCTTAGTCAGGTGCAGTTACTAAGGCAAAGAGAGGTAACAAGTGTTTGATTAATGGTAGTTGAGCCACTTTTGTCAGAGCTGCATTTATTTTAAACCGCTTTTTTATTTGATACTCACAAGATGTAGATGTTCGTTATTTTCTAATCCAGCTGGTAAGAACAGACAGTCCTGGGGCTGGATTAAGAGGTAAACCAAGATTGTGTTAGAGCTACAGTGCCAAAAAACACAGTAAAAATTAAAGAGATCTTCTCTCCTTGCAGTGGGACCATTTCCATTATTGATTAAATGGATATAGAGCTCAAGAGGAGTGACATCTTACTGAGAGAACTTCATGTCCTTTATTATTTGCTGTACACACACACCGTTCAGAATGCACCTTAAGCTTTTTTGAATACATTGGCTGTTTCAATTCACTTTACCCTTCAAAATCTGCAGAGAGCCATTAAAGCCTCTTTTATGTCAGAAGAAATTTCAGATGAATATTGGGGAAACACTTAATTTAACCGACTGGGAAGAAAAGGGTAGTTTCCAGTTTCCAGTTCCTACCCACCTTCTCAAATACAGCAAATCAAGCCATATATCTTAATCACTTGTTGGAACCATCCTTATCAGTAACTTATTCAAACAGATTGCAGATGAGCTGAATAGCACTTAGCATGTTTCCAGTGAGATAAGGAAGAGTACAAAATGGTTGATCAAGTAGCAATGTATTGGAGTCAAGCTCATTTGAAAAACTTTCCATTATCTCCATTTGTTCTTATTGGAAAAATAAAAGAAATAATTCATCAGGACATTAGGTTTCTGAAAACCATACAGATACATACAAATACTTTTGTATGTATAAGTACAGTTACTAGTTCCATATACATACCTGTGCCATTGGACTTCATGCTTGTGCATGGCTGTGCATACAGATGTGCATATCCTCTCCACTTGTGATGGATTTGTCCCCTCTGGAGTTTAATGGTTTCTGCTTTGACAATTTAAGCACTGACTCAACACTGTTTAACAAAATCAAGAGCAGTTTTTGGCAATTAATTTTTTGCCATCAATAGAATTTTCAAATTGGGCCATAACAGCAAAGACTGAGAGTGAAAGAGCAAGACAATCCATTACAACTCTGCAGCAGCTAAAAGTGGCAAGGGATGTCAGACTGTGTTCCTGTGCTTCAATACTAATGAGAGTCATTGCATATTCATAATCCTAAATACAGTCAGATTCTGATAAAAACTTTTGTCATCGAAGCTTCACAGAAAGAGCAAAGCATTGCACTCCTTGTGTTGTGGCACTTCTACCAAGCCAGCGCGAGAACAAGATTGATTGTTTTCCAACGCAGCGTGACAGAGAACTAAGAGATACTGCCCCAAGGGTCCTGAAACTGAGCTTAGTTTGATTACAAGGCTCCAAGTAATCAAAGAAACAAAAGAGAGGGGGTAAGAATGTGGGTTTGCCTTGCTGGTGAGTTTTAGTCTATTTTTTTAATCACTTTGTAAAGATAAAGGACACTCTAACAATGTAGCTTTTCTTATTGAGTGTTGAGAGTAATTATCTCTTCGGCATTTAAACCAGTTCATATAAATTTTTATCATGGAGAAAGAACGGCAGGTGCTAGCAAACTTGTTCCCATGTTGTAGCAACATTCCTGCATGTCTTAATAGTTACAAATCTCTAAAATTCTATGAAGTTTCAGAACAATATGAATAGCAAATTAGTGAACTCAACCTGTCAGATATTAAAATCAGCTCTGCTAGGTGTTGTACTATGCAGAATTCATTTTCTGCTGGTTCTTTTTCACTTTTTTGTTGTCAGCTCCTTCTGCTTCTCATCACTGCTGCCATTTTCATTATTAGTTTTGAGAAACATCCCATCTCCCTTGCTGACAGTCAGATCCTGAAGGTGCACAGCTCTTCTAGCCTTTAACCTTGTGATACCTGTCTGCCGGGACAGTTGTTAGCATCTCCTGGAGTCAAAGAAGAGAAATGTATGTTCAGCACCCACTTTGAAAAAGCCTTGAGCATTTTCTCACCCATAAAGATCTCTTCAGCTGGAATGCCAGCACATTTCCACATCTGTTTAACAGGCAAGCAGGCTATGAAATATACATCTAATTAAATAAAACAGGACACTAACACAAAGGTTTAAAAATCTGATTAAAGTGCAGGATTGGAATTTTTTTCCCATTAATTATAAAATCATGCATTTGTGAAAAAAATAATTTCACAGCTTAAGAGAAAACACAAAAGATTGAGGATGGGCAGGTTTCTGGTAAAACTGTTAAATGTCTCTGTCATATATACAGTCTTTGAAAACAGAGAAATTTGTAGTTATGATGATTGAAGTAACTGATTATCCACAGGTATTTTAAGTGTTGAGACATTCAATTGTCAGCCATATCAGTTTGATTGCAGTAAAACATGAAAACACTGACTTTTTTCTAGTTGGAGAAATATATTTTCCCAAGGATGACAATCCTTTAAGTAGAAACCAGGCAGCTTGCCAGCTCTCCATACATGGAACTTTGTAAATTCAACCCATATTTTCAAAAGTTTTTTAAGGTCAGTGAATGGTACATGGAACTTTAGCAAATTGCCTTGTATTAAACAGCCTTATATACTACAATATGTCTTTTATATATACATATATGTTTGTATATTTTTAACAACATACACGGTTTGCATGTCCCTTTAGACTGTTATAGACTAGTATGTATTCATTACAAATAAATGAACGTCATAGATAATGGCTTGCATTCAAGTTGTACATGTATTCATAGTTCCTCAATTCTGTACAACATTTTTCTAAAGAAAACAGTAGCCTTCCTTGGACTGAAGCTATAGGAACAATTTTGATTAATATGTTTTACAAGACTGAAGTAAATGTTCATCATATCTGTCAGCAAGCTGACAGCTCTCAAAAAAGAACCTTTGTTCCTGGGATAAGTAAGTTGCATGATCTTCTTTAAGATACCTCACTCAAAACCTTAGAGGGAGAAGGTGTTACATTCAAGTGAATTCTACTCAAAATGTGATTGCTGATAAGTCTGCTTTCTATTCCAGACCCTTGATATACAAACATTATTTGACAGGATAGTGACTATTTTTTTAATTTGTTGCTGTTGCTTGTCAGAACACCTGTGCTTTCTCATTAGGCAGAGGTGTACTTGACAAGCTTTTTACATGTGCATGAGGGAAAGTCACCATTAACCAGTGCCCTGCATCAATTTTGTGCTTATTTGTGTTTTAATAGGTAAAGCCTGGGCATAGAGATTACTGAACACATTAAAAATTGCATTTTATTGACTAAAAGAGTAAGGAAGCAGACCAAAATTTGGATGAGCACAAAGGAATGATTTAGCTGAATCCATGAGAAGCAAGGGGAACAACTGTTCAATTTTTTTCCAGGACATTAAATGTTTTCTCCTAGCTGGAGTAGTAACACCACTGGCACAAAGAATTAGGCAGTGGCACGTTTTGTCTCCAGCATAAATGAGTAAGTATCTCAAAAACATATCTGCTCATGAAAAAATAAAAACTGAGGTTACCCATTAACATGGGAAAATATATCCTTCCTAACCTCTTCAGACAGAAAAGCTACTGTACAACATGAAGCATTACATTTGATTACTTTTAGATAGTCAAACTTTTCACAGTAGTATCATTTCAAAGCTGGAGAAGAGCATTTGGCTAAAAAAGTCATGTATTTATCAGTTTATATAAGTTGTTACGGTAAATAACAGCAATGCACTGATCCAACCTTTTTTAAAATCCAGCCAAAATATTTGACTGAATAGGGCTGGGTTCTGTTTTGATTTCAGATAGAGGAATTAATCTTATTTTTGTTCATCAATGTGCCCTTCTATTTTTGGTCTGTGGGTCTGCTTAGCGCAGAAGGTATGCCACTTGATGTATGCCTGCATCCACTCAACTAATATTCTTTTCTACAGACTTAGGGTGAATCCAAGGTGAGTCAGTTGCAGGCTGAAGCTAACTATTTGCCTTGTAATCTGACATGCTAAATAAAACCTATGTCCAAAGTCACCCAAGTGACATCGAGTGTCCTTCCCAAAGTCAGATGAACAAACCTGGATGTGCTCCTACAAGCAACAAGTTGTGGTTAGGATGACAATACGATATTGATTTCTCTATAATTTACAGGTTTGGAGCAGAAAAAGACTTATTTATTGGGTTATTGCTATTTTTTTAAATATGGAAACGTAAGCTGGCTCACTCCTCCTCACAACCAGATCTTGCACGAGCCTCCACTGTCCCTAAAGCATCCTTGCAGTCTCTGTAGTATGCTCCGACAGAACAAATCTGGAGAATCAAGCTTTGTTTCAGGAGGAAACACAGTCAGAGCTTGGGCACGGACGGACAGATTTTTGTGCAGTGTCAGACCCTGCATAGCTGGCAGGGAGAGTTGGAGTTCGGCAGACACCACAGTTATCCCAGCATCCCGCCTCTGGCCATATCAGTTTTAGGGCCGCTCAAACCAGCTTACTGACATTAGCTAGTTCTTACTTTCTCCATCCCAGTCAACATGTGTGGACATGACCAGAGAAACACAGCAGGAGTAATTATCCAGCCTAACTATGTGTTAGTACAATTTTAATTTACCTTCATGCTGGGGGAGGCAGGGAAGGAGGAGAGTGCACTAAAAATAATAAATACCAGATTTAATCCAAAGTAAGAGTTCATTCCTTCCTGCACAGAAATTTATTTCCTTAAACAGTTTATTTAAATTATCTTTACCATAAGGCTTTGGAAAGTCCAGAGTTTTTTATTCCTTTCTCACTTTTACTTGTTTTGCTCTAATTCAGCTCCTCTTTATAGATGAGGCATTGTTTTGCTACTGTTTTAGTCCTTTCAGGGTATACTCCTTCAAGTTCTGCATTTTCATCATCTTCAGGACAATTCAACAGCTCTCCCAACACCAGAAGGTGTCTGAATTTTCACACCATTTCTTAAACTCAAAACCCTGAAATTAGCAGTGTTAGTGTCTTTCAGTCTGTGATGGAAGGGTGGTTATATATTATTATTAATATCATAAAGAGATAAAGTATATTCTCACCTACACAAGCGATAATTAATAAATTTCTATCTTCAGAATTCTGGAGGGAGATCATTCAGTCTGATAACTTCCTACTGCTGTATCTCTCAAATTGCTTCATCATTTTCATGACATGCATCAGTCTGTTAGGTCATCATTTTTATTTCCTCTGAAACGTGACCATCTAATAGAATTTAGAAACAAAAATACATTAAAATACTGGGGGAACTGATTTACTGGGAGAAGTTTAAGTTCTGAGCATTGATAAGTGTAGACAATGAGATTTAATAAAAATCTATAAATATTTGACTCTTTTAACAGTAGTCATGGAGGAAAAAGAAGTACTTGCTTTGTCATTGAAATATTTATCCTGATGTATCTAACTTATAGGAGAAAGTAACAATAGCATTCCAGATGCTGTGGTGTGGCAACTGGTGTTGATTTAAAATCCTAAATCACAACCACCAGAAAATATGAAAAAGTAAATACAGGAATAGGTCTGGATTTTTTTTTTTTTTTTTGAAAGCATAGTCCACTGAATTATGATGCAAAATCACAGATTAATTTGCAGAATCCCCATTAGCTTGATAAAACTCCAGTGAAATGTATGGACAGAAACTGCACTCCTTTGACATCAGGATTAATGAAGTAGAGAAAGGAAGAAATAAAGGAACAGAAAAATTCAACATTCTACCTGTCTGTCCCCTCTCCTTAGCACGGTATTGTCTACATATGTACCATTTGCACTGGCAATTAAATTAATAATATTATAATAATATGATACGTTCTAAAGATCTCTGAGTGTTTCTCACATCTTATTTGATCCTCAACTCCTAACTGCTCCTAGTCTGTCAATTCATCATCTCACCTATTTCTGTTACCTGACAGAGTATCAACTCCAAAGTTTCTTCGCGTTTTTGAGTCCTGCTTTAGATTTATGCTTTTCTAAATTCCTATGAAAACAAAAAAATTCTGATTTCTTACAACTGCTTTAGGGGAAACCTGAAGGCAAAGGAGTTGTGGGTAGCTTACCCTACACAAATAGCCTTCATTTGGCTAAAAACTCAAACTTCTTTGAAAGGTAGAGCCAAATGAGACTAAGGAATCCTGATTATATCTGTGGAGATCCATGTAGTAGTTTCAAGTCTATTGACTGTGTATTTATTTCCTATTTCATTGTTTGCACTCATATTTAGATGACATAAATCCAGTCTGTCTGAAGGACAGAATGCCACCCAGAGAGACTTGAAAAAGCCTGAGAAGTGGGATTCTGTAAAATTTATCTGGTTCAACAAGATCAAGTGCAAGGCCCTGCCCCTGGGCTGGGTCAGCCCTCAGAATCAATACAGCCAGGGGAATGAGAGAACTGAGAGGAGACCTTACAAGTAGGACTTTGCATACTGATGGAAGAAAGGTTGGACATGCCTCAGCATGTGTCCCAGGCTGCATCGAGAGCACTGCGGCCAGCAGGTCAAGGGAGGTGATTCTGCCCCTCAGCTCTGCTCTGGTAAAACTCCACCTGGAATGCTGCATGCAGCTCTGTGGCCCCCAGTGTAAGAAGAATTTCGACCTATTGAAGCAAATACAGGGTAATCCACAAGGGTTGAAACACCTGTCTATGGAGACAGGATGAAAGAATTGTGGTTTGTTCAACTTGCATAAGAGTCTCCCTCCAGGGAGACCTTAGAGCTCCTAAAGGGGCTAAAAGAGAGCTGGAAAGGGACTTTTGACAAGGATATGGAATGAAAGGACAAGGGGTAATTATATTAAATTGAAAACAGGTATATTCAGGCTAGGTATGAGGAAGAAATATTTCAAGATTAGGGTGGTGAGATCCAGTGAATGGATCAGGTTGCCTAGAGAAGTGGTAGATGCCCACCTCATTTCTAGAAACATTCCAGGCCAGGTTGGATGAGCTCTGAGCAGCGTGATCTAGCTGAAGATGTCCCTGCCCACGGCAGAGGGATTAGACTAGATGAACTTTTAGGGTCCCTTCCTACCCAGATCCACCTAAGATTCTATATTTTGTTATTTTTTAAAGGAATATCTTGTGCTATTATCATTTCCTCTACTTGTCATGATATGATATTAACTATTTCATGCTAAGAAAGAGTGGATCACTACCAAAAAGCATACTTTTCAACTAAACAGGTATTTGCAAAATGCCATCCTTCCAATTTATAGTCCAAAAGAGTTTTCCCCCTCAACTTTGCTGCACCTCACAACATAACTTGCCAATCAGATCCAGCCTCAGGTTTCCACTACCCAGTGGTGGCAGGTGGCTTACTGCAGGTCCTTCCAAACTTGTAACAGTTCTTATGTAGCAATGGAATGGTTCCTTTCCTACCCTGTCATCAACACTTTTAAACATATTAGTTAAAAACTACAACAGCCAATTCATCAGATGAGATATCTTTTCCAATTTTCAAAGCACAAAGAGAAACTTGTATAAAAAAATGTAGTAGCCAAACTATTATTCTGTCTTATATTCCTATAAGGTACCTGGGTTTTAGATATAAAGCAGAGGAAAAAATATTGTCTCCAATAAGTATTTTCTGATTTAGTACTGTGGAATTCTGACATATTCTCTTAGCATTTTTTTGCTATTATTATCATACTAATCATGTGTGCAAATAAAACATATTAAATAAACTCTCCAAGAATAATGTTCAAAAATAAATATAACTTCCTTTTAAATTTTTTTTTTCATCTCTAAACTCCATAATCTGGTGCAGAGTATCATACAAGCTTTTCCATGATCCAGATCTCAGCCTCCTCTTATTTTTTTCTCTCATGTAACTTTTGCAGAAGCCTACTGATTAATATTTTCCTTGCTACCGCTTCATACCTGCAACCAGTACAGTGTCATAGCAAGCGAGTCAGCTAGGCATACAACCTGGATTTTATGTGGAATAGGAAGCTAACCCTTTGCTAATAGATGGGCTGTTCATACAGTGCTTTCGTTTGTATTTTTGTAAAGTAAATATTATATATATTGTTCACGTAATTCGTTCATGTGTGTGAAATATAAGAAGGCTATTTATGGTCTGTGCCACAAGATAATGAACAAATTGAATTTCTGGAAAGGGATTGCTACTCCTTTGTGATCATGGCAGCAGTTGTTTTTCAAGTGTTTCTGAAAAAACAGAGGCCAGTGTTAGCCTGTTTGCTGCTCACCAAAACCAATGGCTATTAAGATCCTGGCAGTGGTCCTTTAAACTGAGCAATACTATCTGTCACTAAAACAGACTGGGATGCATTGCAACATCAATTATTAATGGGAAGTAACTTTCACCTGCAGACAGCAAGTTGCAGCACCATGAACAGGAGACAACCCCACGAAAATCTGCAGATCATTCCTTAGCATCTTGTTCTGCTCCAAAAAGTTCCCCATGCATGGTTGTGGATCTACAAAAAATGCTCTGATGTAACGTTTGAGAGCAAGAGGGAAGTATGTGGTTCAGTGAGCAGTTTTTTCCTTCTGGGCCCATCTTTGGATCAGCAGGAAAAAACTTGAGTAACACACAAAGTCACTTGATGGCATAACATGAAATCGGATCCTATTATGAGTATAATCATAAATCTAAGGCAGAAAAGTAATAGTGTTCTTCCCAAATAATTTTATTTTAACTTCTTTGGCATGCCTGGAAAATGACAGATGGTCAACAGATTACCAAACACCATTTTAATAACTCTAATAATCCTCAATGAAAGGAAATATTATTATTACCAATAATTGCTTGTACTAGATGTCCAGAAATATAACCCTTATCAAAGACTTTTTTATTGAATTTCATGTACATTCCAATAACTGTTTCTTTTAATTTTTGTGAAATCATATCCTGCTACCCATCATGACTGATCTAATGTATTAATAGCATTTTCACATTGAAAGTTGCTTTCAAAGGAGTACTAGCATGCATTCTCTGTGGTTTTTTTCACTAAACATTTGCATGTCTTCTGTAGAACATGCTAGCCTGAAGATTTCAGTTATTAAATGTATTAAAAGGTAGAGAGGAAATTATTTTTTTCGAAATTACTGGTTAATTATTATATATTTACGATTTTAAAATTTGGGTATAAATAGTCAGGTGCTTTAATGTACTTTGATTCAGTCATTTTTGCATAAATTCTGAAATAATTTAGAATTATTCTAAATACATTTAGAATGTCGGTCATTTTATAACCAATACACTTGTTTTTAACTAGCCTTTCAACTCATCAGTTGCAAGTTAGTTTCAGACAATGCACTAGTTTAAAGAATTTACATAAGCAGGCCAAACATAGTAAACAATCAGCAAAAACTATAATAACATCAGATTAAATCTTTTAAGTGATTTTTATCAGTGCTTACATGTATAAACTTTTGGGGAAATGATTGCAAAGTGACAGTGATGATACCAAAATTTCTCTCTCGAGTGACTTAGCAATTTCTTCTTTGCTGTTAGACATTAAATGATCCCATCACCAATTAATCTGAATATTTGCTTTAATACAGCTCTCTTACAATTGAATTTTGAAGATATTTCCTTAAACTAAATATATCTTTGTGTCTTAATCTCATAATAAATATTAAATATAACTTGACAATATAGAATATCAGACAATTGTTTTGATAAGCTTACAGTTAATCTGCTGAAAAACTATAATTCTTCTCTTTTAATCAGTGCATTAGTTCACAAAGTAGGAAAATTATCTTTTTATGTGTGGTCAAGTTCTTATTTCTCCAATTCACGGAAGTGTCCTCTCAATGTAGTATTGCCTGAGTGAAAGATGAGTAGGTGTAGACTGTGGTAAACACAGCATTCAGCAAAATTCTCTTTTCCTGCTGTCACCAAGACAGTTTCTATTCAATATTGTGCTTCATACAAAAATGACTTTGCCAGATCATGATAATGTTTATAAGCTATAGTATTGATTTTTCCTATTTGTAAAGAAAGAGGCAAACCCAGTTCTTTCTTACTATAAGCCAGTGTTTTAGGGGGAAAGTGATTTTATGGAGGTTGAGGATTTTTTAATTTTCCCAAAGTTTTGACACCAAGCTATTTGTATCTCAGCTACCAGGTGCATAAATTATCAAATTAGGACAAGTAAGAATTATTTTATTCTGAAGATTGTACAAGAAGTTTTTATCCAAGAAGTACACATGCCATTGAAGAGTCTCTGAGATGATAGGTGTGGGTTGGTAACACATCAAAAGAGCTGCTAACTATAAGGCCCTACATTTCTGACAGAAAAAAATTAAATTTGAGCACCAGTATCTATCACCATCCATTACAGTTATTCCAGAGAAAGAATAATATTTCATGGAGAAAGTTTATCACAGAAAGTAATCAATCCTTTCTATTATGACTATAAGTTTGATTGATTTAAAAACTGATTTTTTGTCTTCTGGGCTGTTTTATTTTTAGCATATAAAGTCCATAGTTGATTGTTTAATTTTGGTTTCTCTGTAACAGCAAGTCTGCAGATTGCAGGTGGATTGCAAAGGAATTTTGGCAGTGTATTCAACATGTTGAGAAAAATCCATTTTTCCTGCTATTACTTTCCATTGTCAGCCTCCTGCCAGTGTTTGTAGCGGCTGTCAAAAAANNGTTTTGAGCTGCCTCTAAAAAAAAAAAAAGCAGGGAATACAGTGATGAAATATGCTCTAGAAATTAAACCAGCAGTTTGTTACAAAAATAGTAATGCAGGAGAAAGTGGCTTATTAATACCTGTGATATCACCCGCCATCTGAAGAGGTTCAGCCCAAACTGGAGATGTAAGATTTGGACACAAATTTCTGGTGTGTGATCCCAAACTTCAAGCTTGATCAGTCAAAGATATGTCTGTAGTTTTAGCCAGTGTTTCACTCCCATTTGACACATAAGACCTACACAAGGTGCAGAACAACAAGGAATTAATAAGCTTAATAAAAACGTAGAGAAGGGGGAAAAGTCATAGTTCATTTGT
>VXBQ01006514.1:29363-41463 GCA_013400175.1 Phainopepla nitens | reverse complement strand
GGAGAGGAGAGGAGAGGAGAGGAGAGGACTAATATTTCAGCTGAAAGGGACCTGCAACATATCTAGTCCACCTGCCTCACCACTTCAGGTCTAATGATTTATTTAAATAACAAGTTCAAGCATGGTATTCAGCACATAATCCAAATGCCTCTTAAACATTGACAGGTTCGGGTCATCCCTCTGTTCACAGTGTTTGGTCACCCTTTCAAGAAAAAAATGCTTCCTGATAGCAAGCTTCCACCTTCCCTGAAACATGTTTGAACCATTCCCAGATGTTCTGCTGGATCCCAGGAAGAAGAGACCAGCACCTCCCTCTCCAATTCGCTTTCTCAGAAAGTTGCAGACAGCAGTGAGCTCACCCCTCAGCTCCCTTTTCTCCAAACTAAATAAAACCAGAGTGCTCTTCAAAGCTGCTTTTCAAAGACATGCCTTCCAGTTCTTTCAGCAGCTTTGTTGACCAGCTTGTGGTATTCTGCCTAAAGAGCGGGTTGCAAGCTGTAGTGCATATCTCAGATTAGTAGAACTACTCGAATTATAGATGAAGGACCATACTGAAGCTTGACATCTCTTGTTGGCAGCCTTATATCTGTCTGTCCAAGGGTGGCTCCTTAAAAATTAAAGTCAATTTACAGGACCATAACACAGTTGCTCCAAAGGTCAATTATAAAGAGGCAATATTGTGTATGATGCACAAATTCTAACAATAAATTCTAAAATAAAACAAGCTGTTCTCTTTTGCTCTCCAAAACTGAAACAATTGCTCACAATAGATTCACCATAATAAGGCACAAATTTTCCAACGTAAATCCAAGGGCCGTACTCCTGCCTGCTGTTTGTGCTAACTTGTGAAATGACATGTCATGGAAAAGCGACCAGTCACGCAGCTGTCTGGTCCTCGCCATGCAGGTGGGTGCCATGTCCATCCTCATGACTGTGGTTCATTCAAGTAGTTGGTGAGGAATGAGTCCACCACAACCACAGAGTAACTCTACATCTCCTAAAGAGAGTGTCACATTCTCTGCTCAAGAACTAAAAGATAGTGAGTAGACACAGAAGTTGTTTTGGGATCATGAGATAAGCACTTTAATAAAATATACAGATTTGGGGAAATTAAATTCTGTTATTATTCCAGTTTTCCTGGGAACTGGCTCTTTCTACATTAACTGTTCCTAGATATTGAACAAACTTGTATCCCACTGATAAGAAATGTAAGCAGCACAATGTTTTCTATCCAGTCTCATATGGAGCAATACAAACACATATACCATTATAATTTTTTTACAATGGAGATAAGATCTTTCAGTATATCCACCATCCTCCAGAAACGCTATTCACATAATACAAAAATTTCAAACAATGGTCATAGCAGAGGCAAGGGGGAAATCTGTTTTTCCTTGGTTTTATTTTTTTTTTCCTACCTTAGTGTTAATTATATGTGACATTGCTATCAGTGCAGTGCAGTAAAAATGAAATGGTAGCCAATGTGCATGGACACTACGGAAATTTCAAATGACAAAAGCAACAACAAAAATTATACTTTCCCTTTCCTTTCCTATGTACTCTGCATTAACATAAGAATATGTGACTTAGCTATCCATGCACTGCAATAAAAATAAAATTGTAGCCGATGTGTCCAGACAGAACCTTCAAATAAAAAAAATTAAATTATACTCCTTTTCATCCTGTAAAGAATACATGGTGTGAGGCACAAATTTCACTTCACTACCACGTCACAAATAATAGGCCAGATGATAACCTGTATTTCTTTCTCATCATGAGGGAGAAAGAAAAGTACTTTAAGACTTTTTTTAAAATTTCATTTATAATCACTAAAATATGTTTTAAAACACTTTCTTATATTAATTGTGTATGTATACTTCCTAAATAAATAGGGGTTTGGGAAAATGTTTGTGTCTAAAATTACCCATATAAATAAAAATACACAGTAATTTTATGGGATAATAGGGAAACAGACATCTGCATGCATCATTTTCCTCATTAGATGTGCTCATGTTGACATATTTTTATGACTTCACTGCAAAATACAATGTGCCAATTTAAAACCTTTTTTAATATATGTTAACAACCCAAATGCTTTAGTTATGCTTGTGGAATGTTTAACAAATTAGTAGGTAACTTTGCTGTTGTGCAGAATACTAGCCACACAGTTTTTCTGTCTTATATTCCTATAGGATACCTGGGTTTTAGGTATAAAGCAAAGGAAAAATTATTGCCTCCAAAAAGGATTTTCTTGCAATACGACCTGAAGGAATATGCTCACATATACAGCGGGTGCAAAGCCAGCTGCTGCTCATCTATGATCAGTGAACTGCTGACGGTCCATAAGTCCCTTGCTTAAGATGAGCCATTTGACTGCTCTTGTTTACAGCTAATAAACAACATTGCAAATACTTAGGTATGTATTAGGTGCTTTAGCATCATTTTTTCAACTGTGTAGCTTTCACTGCTTAACACAAAGATGGGTTTCTTCAAAAACAGACAGCAGAAGACATAGTTGTCCAAAGACAATGGTTTTTGAAAAAATCTGGTCTGTGCTTCAAAATAATAGCAAACAAATGACATCAGTCTAGAAGACTTTGAGCAAGGAACTCTCACAGTTTAATTGGTGGGGGCTCCATCTTTGGGTGCTGCTAACCAGTTGCTGTTATGGTTTAACATGAGTACAGCTGTCATAACTCAAAGTCCTCCTTGGAATAGGAAGAAGTACCTGGCAAGGCACACTGCAGGATCCAAAGGCTCCTGAGGAAATGGTCTACGCTCTGGTCAGTCAGAACAAATTGTCTTTTCTACTCTGCATGTGTTTAAAGGCTTTCTTCACTGTGATTGTAAGAATGGAATGAATCCTTCAAACTCTTTGTGCTTCCACCCAGGGTTGTGGGATTGTATTCTTACACCCTCTATGGCCGTGCTCTGAAAAGCGAATACATAATTGAGAAATTCTCACTTCTAAAATATTTCTTAAATCCAACAACAAAAGAGTTTAATCAGAAAGTTACTCCCTTTTCTGGGATAGTTCTGCCATAGCTGTTTGGATAAAATGATTGGAAATCAGAGCTACCGCCATTTAAATAATCTGTTAAAAATCTATTACATTTCTGTAATGCTAGTAATTTTTAAATGGCTCTTCATTTGATTCATGAACAATACATGAATAGTACATGATTCACATGGGCAAGTTTTATTAAGCATTTATCCCAAAAAGAGTGTCAGACTGGGTGAAATTTGTTGTGTACTGCAGCATTTTCATACATATATATATTTTTTAATAGCATGTTTTAAGGTTCGACTTCTTACAGAACAAAGTTGACAGAGAGGTTGAGGCTGCCACAGAAGATCAAGAAGCCAACAAAGGCTGAAAGATATTATATAGATAATTCTAAAGATCTTTCTGCAGTTCAAGTGCTTTTGAAGTTCTGTAATGATTTCTTGCTATCAGAAACTGACAGGTTTAATTGAAGTCAAAGCTTGCTACTAAGTCATGAGATCCATAGGTGTGTAAATATTAGGGCTGCCACTAAGCAGTGAGTCACCTTAGTATTAATTGCAAAAAAAAAAAAAAAAGAATACTTTGCACTGCTTTGACAGCATGGTACATAGTAAGCTATGCTGAGAGGTGCTCTGGTATATTTGCAATGAGGATCTTCTGCTTTTAATTCCTTTTCTGGCTTGCTTTATGTGAAGATTCAGTATATTACTTTCCCTTCATAAAACTGTTCCTCCATTGTTCCTGCCATTATATATGAGCTACATCAATAATTAACCACCTGGCTAAGATACTGTAAAGATTAAAAATTTCACCATAATCTGAGAATTTCTTATCATTTAAACTGTTCAAATATTTTTACAGTTTGAAGTTCTGTGTAACAGAGCAGTAAAGGCAGTCACTTATGGTTTTACAATCCTTGTGGTGAACATAACCCTACTTCCCATGCACAGCCACTGTAGGAGTGACTTTAAAAGAAAAGTTATTGCTAATTGCCATTTTGAAACAAACAATATATTGAGCAAGATGATCAAAATGCAAAGCACTGCTTCTGTTGTGTTATAAAAGAAGCTGAAATATGCAATTCGGTGCCAAAGTGACTTAGATCAGCTGAATGAGTTCTAAATTATGGTAAGCATTTAAATTGACGAGCACAGATTTAATATGGACCACAGTGGGATTAATGAATAAATATTAGGGTCTTATGTTACCAATCTACAGTCACATTTAAAAATAGAACTACAGCTATTAGTTATACTCGGGGTACGCTTTACACAGGAGACTAGGCAGTGAAGTGACATCTCTACACAGCCTTTTACTTGAGCTGAAGAACTCCTGGGGCACAATATTTCAGTTTTGCAGATCATCTAGTTAAAGTTCATCCACTTTTCAAGGTTTTGTAGAAACGTTAACATAGATTTTAACACATGGTGCTCCTACAGCTCTACTACCCATCACCTACCAGAGTTGCCCTGGGGGGAAAATTGGTATAGGTAGGAGCCTAGGTAAAGTGTACTTCTAGGACACATTAAATTTTAATGCACACCAGTTGTACTTAATTTTGGGGAATGATTCTTCTTTTACTGTTGAGTTAGTCAGGCCCATAATCAGGTTCCTAATATATTCAACAAACCATCAGGATACATGAAATATCTTACCAGATAATCCTCTTTAGAATCAACGGTTCAGTTATTAAGTATTCCTTTCACTAATCTCTGTAATCCTATGTTGACAGAGGTCAGTAAAACAGTGGCTAAACCCTGTATGATTAGACTAAGTCTAGGTTTTGCAATTATTCTTTTTATGATTTGTTATATTTTTCTCAGCTGTTCTTACTCCTGAACGGATATGGCCAGCATTACAGATGTCACACGTGGCAGTTCTCAGAAAGCATGGAGAAGGTCTTTACAGCAGTACATCAGCCAAGAGGCAGAGACCCAACAGCAAGCTAGAGATATATTCAGAAAATATGTGAAAGCCAAGACAGGGACTATATATTATTTGATAACTGATGTTCGCAGCCACTGGATTAGCAATCGCTGCTAAATCTTCACATACAATGAAAGTTAACAATGCTGCTATTATCAAAAAAAAAAAATCAAGTCTCTTTTCTCCTTTTGATTATAGTTCATTTAAGGGAAGAACTGCATGCTGCATGCTTTGAAAATGTTTTATGTGTCTTTGGCTGATAGAACACACAACACGTTTGAATAGGCCCATTTATTTAAGCAGACATATTAAATAATTTAAATGTGAGCATCCATGTCATAAATTTTGTAGGATCTTTAATGTAGGATAAATCTGTGTATTTAAAATAGTCTTTCTTCAAAGCCATCTTTCTCCTTTTTTTTCTCAAAGAGTCATAAAGGAAACTCTGATGTCTGTGGCATGAACAATGCCAGCACCATCATTTTAATGTTATCCATATGGGCTTCTAATAATAGATAAGAGTTTTTAGAGATTTGTATTGTATTTCTTTGAGACATTTAAATTCTTGATAAGGAAAGGCTGATTTCATTGGCCCCACAGTTAAAGGAAAGCAGACCCTAATTAAAAGAATTCTGTTCTGAATTAACTAGTTTGACATGTGCTAATTGACAGTTCCTGTGAAATGGTTTTAATTAAAGTCAATATGTCTTTTTCAATTAAAAGGAAATTAAGAATATACTAATATACATTAACAACTTAATCTGCCTTCAATATCCCATTTATCAGCTGCTTTTTTTTCTAATGTTATTGGAGAACCATCTGACATATATCTTCTACTGTTTCATTATGTTATCTCATTATTACTCAACAAGAACAGAGGCACTGGTGGAAATCCTCTACAGCAAGAAGAGAACCTGCCTATACTCCATGCATGCAATTCCTTATCACTTGCCTGATGAAAGGTTGTCATAGTTTAGGAATGGTACTCCTCAATTCAGTGTCCCCACCAAGACTCTCCCAAACCACATATCACTAGTTCACTTCCGCTCCAGCAGGATGGAGTTGAGAGTTGGAGGAGTTTACTGCAAACAGCAATGAGATTAGGGAACAATATTAACAACAAAAGTATGCAAAAGACAGGGTGATTCAAGAATTCTCACCAGGGACCCCAAGGAAATGAACAATGGTGGACAGTGTCACGACTTCTTTTCAATGAGATGCTACGCCCTTTTTGGAAGTCAGACAGTCACTTCTCTCTGGCCCCAGCAACTCTGTGAGATAGTATAGAATAACCTCCAGGTCCTAGCCAAAACCAGGACAAAGGTAATACTTCCATCTATTCCACAAAGAAGGAAAAAAGACTGCTTATGACAAGATACCTCCTTATTTATTGCACACTGGGACAAGTGTTAGTAATTAGTCAATGAATTCAAAATTTTAGTAGCAGTCCAGTGAGTAATGCTGCGCTGCTAGGTTTTTCTTTCATTATTTGGCTCAAGGAAGGGCAGGATTTTCACTTTTGAGTGACACTCCTCGTGCTCTGTCTCAGAAGTGAATGCAGGGCAGAGTTGTGCGATTGGAATGTTTTAATTGTATCTACAAGAAGAAAATAAAAAACATGCCTCCTTGGTAGAGCAGTGCTGAAAACAATCCCATTGTTTGTGCTGGAAATGTGATGTGGCTGTTTATAGCCACAAAAATAAGGATTCAAATGCGCAACTGACTTCTTGCTACCAAATCCAAGGCTTTACTGCTACTGACTTTACTGAGAAAACACCATTAAAAGTATCAGCCCCTGCGTCAATAAGAATGCTATCTTGAGTATGCTCACATATGGAGAACTCTGCAGAAGATTATAATCTCTGAATGTGAACTTTGATACTGATTTTTTTTTTTTTCTTATTTGGGAAATAATAGTGAAAAACTTAGCAATACAGTTCGGGGAGAATGGAGTCATAAGGAGAAACAACAGAGTAATTGACTTAAAAGGCAATTATATAATGTTAAGGTCTGGTCATTGCAAACAAGACCATATGCCAAAGTCAACAGAATGGGTTTTTTATTTAACAATAAATGTGAGATAGAATTAGGAAAAAGAAACTAAAAAGGTATGGAGTAACCGCCTCTCAGATGCTGAAAGGGGACTTTATTCTTGCAATTTTGATATCTGTTGGTCAAAATGATGGTCACTGGCTTGATCTGTCAGGAGTGGGGAAAGCCCACAAAGCGCCGGAATCCACTGCGTTTATATTCATTTAAGGTCAGGTGGGAATGCCCAGGTGCCTCCTCAGGGGTGGGGAGTTTCACACTGAATGGTGCAATACCCTGGATTATGGAACACTTCAGGAGTCTTCCATTGTTTAAGACATTACAGTTGCCTCTCCTGTCAGCACAGTTGAGTCAACTATGGTCCATCAACAGGCATGAATACCTTCAGGCTCCTCTGAACTTCCTGCATGCTCCCAGAGGGGAGTTTTCACACCAGAGCCATTATGTAAGGGAGGACATTGGCAAAATAAAAATCACTATACCCCTCCACAGGATTTGCCTCTTATCAGTCTCTTCCTTTATCTTGTTCAAGACCCAGCAGCTGCTTCCAGTGATGGGTGTACACACCTTGGGCAGGTAAGTAGTCAATTTGCTCGAGTGATATTTGAGTCATTACCCTCACATATAGCTGTTTTTTAAAATTTGTTTCATATATGCTGTTAAGAACAAAATCTCGTGTGTTATAAATTTTGTATTTCAGGGAACACAACTTCAGCTATGAATATTCACTCTGCTAAATATATCATGAAGAGAATATGTCATCTAGCCAGACTTTACCAAAATTTGACTGTGCTCCAGCAGTTTAGAACAATTTTTAAGTGACTCTTTTAAATTACAGCAAAAACACAAATATTAAAATTCAGCATATAAGTGTTTACTATAACCTGTGACATTAAGTGACAATAAACAGACTTTTGTAGCTCCAGAAACTGCACTAGAGAATGCAGTTAAGCTCCAGAATTGTTGTACGAAATGCTCTGGAAAGATTAGAGTGTTGTGGTAAGGTGTTTCCACTTTTGTTTGAAGCTGTTTTCTTTCATGGTATTCGTTGGAATTTATAGTCATTATAAGAAGCAGCTAATATCCCAAATATTTCATGCTATTGAAATAAAAAAGACCACATTGCATACTATTGTCTGGTACTGATTAACAAAAAGAATACAGACAGATTTTCAGGACTTTGTGACTAGATTTTATATAGACAATTACTTAATTTTTTTGCCAAAGCAAATGTCAGTGAAAGGCTTAAAACTTTGTCCCAAAACATCTACTGCACATCTCACAAAGCCTTATCTCAAGGCTAAAAACAAATTTCTTGAACAGTCTTCTTAAAGGCATATAAACCAATTGCACAAAATTTTCAATTTGGGTCAAGCATCTTGATTCTAACACTAGATTAAGGTGCTTGGATGGTCATTATGAGACCAAGAAGTTCCTTATCCAGCTCCTCTCATTTTTTGCTGCTGGTGGGTCCCTGCAACTCTAAAGAAAATTTTAAAGGGAAAAATAATTCAGAAAACCTCCAATAAAGACAAGGAGTAGCTAAGAGAGAGACCTTGAAAAATGTCTGTTTGGTTTCACCAAATTGAGTTAACTCCCCTTGAGGACACAACATAAAGGGCCTGAAGTGTTATTTCAATATAGTAACTCTGTTTGACAAAAACAAGTGCTAACATAATCATGTCCTAGAGACTCATTGCCTAAGGAAAAATAGTCATGTGTTTAGAACAGAAAATTAAATAATATCTTGATTTTTTTTCCCATTATTTTAAATCCACAAACCCCTCACAACAGCAAAGTGGACTGGACTCTTAGATCTTTGTGTTCATTGTAGTATTTTAATATCTCACTATTTAAGGTGGGAAAATATTTACGCGTGTATCTAGGACTACGTAAGATTCACGGATGCCACTTTTCTCAGCATTAGATTTTTCAACCATTGCCTCAATATGGTGCTGGTACCAATGCACCACTGAAGTCAGATGCGAAACAGGTCTCTAAATTAGCAAAGAGATCTCTGGGAGAGAGCAGAAACTCTGACTACTTGTATTCATTAAAATTCCATGGTACTTTGCACAAGTGGAATGATAATCTCAGAGCCTAAACTGAGACCCAATCCCACAAACTCTTTAAATGTTCTTAAAATAGAACAAGGTTCAGTTTACAGTCCTAAGTGACTGCAGATCCACAGTATTCTGCCTGTCCAAAAAGCTAGTTCTTTTTCTACTGGCTGCACTATTCTTTCTTCTCTCACTCCCCTTGCTAAGTTTGTTTCAGTATTTCAACTGCTTGGCCTACAAGCAGGTAGAAAAGGAGAAACAAGGAGGTGCATAACGCAAAATCAGTTGACTTGAATCAGAAAACACAAATAAGTTCCACTTGACTCATAGAAGTAGTCATTTTGATTTGAAAAAGTCACTGTTTGCTGGGACACACCAGTGTAATGCATTTCCAGACATCTAAGAATATTCTTCTCACAGTAAAAACATCTGCAGGAAGGTTGATGCTGGTAACTGTGGCATACTCCTTACTCATACAAGTAGTCTCAAAAGCCAGTGGTACAGGTTGAAAGACAAATCTTTGTCCAAGTAAAGATTGTGCTTTATATAAATACTTTATGATTATTATTCCTAAATAAGCAGTATCAGTACTCTCAGGGGGAAAAAAAATCACTTGCGGATTACCTTCCTGTGGATGAAGGTCTAGATGGTTTTCTGTAGTCTGACAGCCCTGAAAGTCAAAAGAACAGTAAGAATCAAAAGTAAACCAACTTCCAATTCCTATGAATCTTCCAGAATGCAGCTATCTTTGTATAAATAATTAGTGAAGCAGTCTTTCTGTTTACATCCAGCCTAGATAGGTAGACCTGTTTGTGTGGGGAATAAACTGCTGTGTCCTTGATGCAAGCCAAGCATATCCTGTGAATTTTGCAGTTCAAGAAAAAATTTCTCTTGGCAACAGATTTGCTTGAGAAATCAGCATGTGGGACATGAGGTGCTGTGGTCCATGTAAAAACCTCTAGTTAGCAAGTTTTTTCTCCTCAAGCATCTCTCCTTTCTATCATTTTCCTAGCTGTGAATACTGTGCAGGTTTTACATCCTCTTAATGCTTGTATTATGGAACATGTTTGGTTCTGCTGTTAGAGCAGCAAACATTTTCAACATGGATTTTCTCATGAGCTGAAAAACCAGTCATGTGGAGTGTTTTTAGTATCTTATTGGTTTTGCTATTGAGAACTTTTGGTCAGAGGCACCCATCATTTGCATACCATGTCCCACATAATTTCTGTTATTGTTAATTGAATTTCCACATTCCGGTGTTCCTGATCCTGATCCCTATTTGTTTTGCATATTTTTTGTACTTGTGGCATTCATATTTCTGGTAGTATTATTACTATTATTATTATTATTATTATTATTATTATTATTATTATTATTATTATTATTATTATTATTATTATTATTGTTATTGTTATTGTTATTGTTATTGTTATTGTTATTGTTATTGTTATTGTTATTGTTATTATTATTGTTACTGTTACTGTTACTGTTACTGTTATTATTATTTTCCTAAAGACATTCTCTTCTCTGACTGCAAAATGTGAAAAAACTCATAATGTGTCTGCCTTTACCTGTTTCATAGACACAGATAGATCGGTACAGAAAATAACCATGGCTAAAGAGGTGCACCAGTTTCCATTTTAAACTCTAATATTTAAGTATTTAAATTTTTCTCACCTTTACTTTCATGCCTTTACATTTTGGATTAAGCCTTTTGGTCTTCACCTTTGCTCCAAAAGTCTTTCCTAAGTGAAAGCATGAAGTTAGCTAGAAATATATCTTTCTTTTAAACATAACAGAAGTTTCATCAAAAACATCTACTGTTGGTAGTTGAAATATGGCATGGAGCAACTTTGTAACTATGTTTCCTTCCACTATGACAGAGAAACCGAATTAGAATTGTGCCTTGATCGAGATGTTGACAGCTGTATTCAGATCATTCTGAGTGCACAGACAGGGAATAGTGTACTGAACACTCACAGATTAGACAGATGCTTAATGGAAGATGAGCAGAAGTAGTAACAGGTGAGGAGGGCTGTACCTGTTTTGATTAACCTCTACAGCTATCCTCCCCAGCAAGGAGAAATCCTGCTGGGATGCCCTTCAAGCTCTTATGCAGCTCCTGGTAATTATCAAAATGGCAATCCAAAATCAGGTGATGGATCGGATTCACACAGTCTGAAATGAAATTTTTCTCAACCTTTGCACCTTTGTGGGCAGCAATATGACTTTTCATGAGCTAAGAAAATGCAGAAGGAATTCAATTCTTCATCGATCTGAGACGTTCCAGTCCCGCTCTAACACATCAAGCAGCTGTAGATAGGTAGCCCACCAGTATTATTTTACAAGCTAAGAGACTCCAAAGCCCAAAGGCAAAGTTTTTCTTCTGGGTCTTTCACCATTCTTGGTTTTACTCAGGGAAGATATGTTTGAAAACTGAAACCACGGGTGCATAGGAACTTCATTATATTGGCTTAACGGTTGGTAACCAACAAATTTTATAGTGGGGTTCATGCCATAAAAAAAAAAAATGGTCAGATAAAGTCATTAAAGATCAATTAATGTACAGTATGATCGGACACATTTGTTCATGGCCAGCCCCAATGTTTCTACTTGTAATGCTCACCTGGCTGCATACTGATGCAACATGGTTCATGTGGGCGCATCTGTCTATCTGTATGCCATATACTAAAGGATTGAAATATCTGATAAATCTGTAGAAAGAGAACACATTGAAGTGCTGCAGAGATGTGAATGCATCAGTTAGAATCCAGTGAAAGTTTATAAAAAGTACCCTGTAGAGAGTACTCATATTTCTCATCACTGTCAATATTAAAATAGATAGCAGTGAAAGCAGACAGGCAATGTAAAGCTGTCTAAAATACGTAGGTACCTCTGTTCCACTGTCACGAAAATAGCACCTCTCTCTAGTGGTCTGTTAAACCTTTTGGGTGGCTTATTGAGCTTTCTTACCCAAGTTGCTCACAAGCAAATTGGAAACTTCAATATAAGACAACCAGAAAACAACCATGCAAGAATCCAACAGGAGGAATGGGTG
>VXBQ01006514.1:0-26899 GCA_013400175.1 Phainopepla nitens | reverse complement strand
CAGAGAGACATGGACATCCTCAGGCAGGTCCAGCAGAGAGCTACTAAGTTGGTCAAGGTCCTGAAAAATCTTTCGTATGGCAAAAGATTGAGGGAGCTGGGCCTTGAGGTGACAGAGAGGAGGCGACATGGATGTGTACAGATATCTAAAGTAAGGGTGTCAAGAGGATGGATCTGGGCTCTTCTCAATGGTACAAGCCAATAAAACAAGAGGCAATAGACAGAAACTGATGCACATAAAGTTTCACCTAAATGTGAGGAAGAACTTTTTTGCTATGCGGGTGACCACACACTGGAACAGACTGCCCGGAGAGGATGTGGAGTCTCCCTGCTTATTTCAGATATTTCAGAACCATCTGGATACAATCCTATGCCATTTTTTCCAGGAGGACCCTGCTTGAGTAGGGAGTTGGACCAGATGCCCCACTGTGGTCCCTTCCAACCTATTGTGATTCTGTGTGTAGGGAAAGTTGAATCAGAGAACTAGCTTGGGTTGCGGCAAAGACGTTGTGTGGTATTTTGTTTGTCTAGGTCAGTGCATGAAATGTAAGCCCTCCTAGCCTTTTTATCACCACAGCCATGATTAAAACTTTGCCCACCTGGTACTAAGTGCACATTGTGCCTGTTCTGCAGGCAGTTGCCAATCTCTCAGCTAGTTTCAGGTGGAGAGAGGATGCAACCCCATTTTCAGTGTGTGGGTGAAAAATCATTAAACCGGAATTAAAAGCAATTATTTTCTCTGTGTTTATATTGTAGATTCCCACCCTATCCCTGCACATACTGCAGAAGTGATAGCCCTAATGTCAATGTCTTGCTTCTCAGTGCTAGAGAAAGTATGTCCTTGAGTGTTTTGGGTTTGCTTCTGAGGATCTATTCATTGCCCGTGTATCTGAGGTGCACATGCATATATATTCAAATAACAGCCAATGTATGTTCGCTGATGAAATATAAATCCCACTCTACATAGTTTCTGGAAAACATCTGCAAATTTCTAATTAAACTCTTGCACTGCAACCAAGGCTAGAGATAAGATCTTTTTGAAAGAGTAGTGGAAAAGCAGTAGATGGAAATGTACTGCAGAGCTATATCCTAATAAATGAAAATATCCTAAGAGCCTGAATACAAAGTACATGCACCAGCAATTGCATTAGTACAATTGAAAATGTGCATGATGAGGAAAGTACACACAGTTTGTGAAGAATATCACTTTAAGTGCTTTGCCAACACGTTGTCTACGCATATCTCTATGTTTTTTATGTACCTGATATTTGGCATTGGAGAGTCTCAAAAATTATCTTGGCAAGAAAGATTTTTTTAAAAAGTGGACACTAGCTTAAGAAATAATACTGATCTCCAGTTAATTTTTAAGGTTTTCTCCAAGCAAATGGCAAAATAAGGAAGCGCAATACAATGCTTCTGCTTCCATGCTACAATGTGAGTATATGTAAATTGTACATTATTATTGCAGAGTCTTGTGATCCTTCTCTGTGTTTCTTTTTGCGGCCATGGGATGAGGAGGTGATCACCAGTAGGAAATGAATAGTCACCATGGTACCAAATAGAGTTGGAGTCTGTCATACATGAAAACTAGTGTGAATAGTGTAGTCTTATACCCATAAAAAGAAAGGAACATTATGTTCTTATTGGGTAAAATGATACACAGATAAGAACAAAGCAAGACCACTCAGTTCTTAGGATGTATTTAAATATCATTTGATGCTCCATATAGCTTAAATTATCATCTTAAAAATTATTGTTGCCTTTCTTTCTGTTCAGTTTTTTCTAAAGCTAAATAAATAAATAAAAATAGTTGGACATCTGTGAGTTGTTTGCAACTTTCTCTAAATATTCAGCAAATTACTAACAGTAATTTGTTATCTTAGAAAGCCAGGGTACTCAGGAACTCAGTATTTTGTGATGTATAGCCTTTGTTGCAGGTTGTTCTGACAGAGGAGGCACAGTACTTTCCAGAATGCACAACACACAAACAAGCCCTGGCACACAACTTTTTTTAGGTCAATACTTTAATACCTTTTTACTGATATCAAATTTGAACTAAGACAATATTTGTTAGTATAGGAAGAGGTTGTAATGGTTTAATCTAGAAAAATATGTATGCTTAAGATGCAGTTCTTTCAAAAATATGTTACTGATATAGTCCCTTTTTTCCCTCTTCAAACAGACAAGTTATAGAGTCAATTAATCAAAGCAGAAGTTGCAATCACTGACATACTTTTCTGTCAGCATTGTTAATGTCAACAAATGTGTAGAGTGACTGCAAACCACTAGGTGAACCTTAGGACAGGTTAAAGATGAGAAGTTTATTCTAAATTCCATTTATGGTGCTGGTTCTTGGACTGATCAACTGGTCTTTGTGATTGCATCACACAATAGACTCTCAGGTCAAGGCTAACCTTTCTTGTAAGAAAAGCATAGTTTTAGCAACAGAGCTTGAGTACTTACCTTACCGTATGCCTTTTGGTAGCATGTTGATTTGAGGTATTTATGACTTTAGAAGCTTGAGACAAAGGACATGATGTCCAATGAAGAAATTTACAAATTTTACTCAGATCTTGCCCAACTACTTCCCTGACTTGCATCACATCAAATTGGCATTTGTCACTAACAGGGCCACAATTTCACCTGGTTTTGCCATAATTTACCCTGGCGCTGTTGTATAACTTCATGTGTAGAAACAGTCAGGTTTTCACTTCATGATGCACGTGCATGTGGCAAAAGTTATTTTGAGCATACATTTATTAAGCTTTGACCACAAGCAATAAATAGAAAAGAACGTAGAAATAATCCTAGTGAGTATAGTATCTCTCTTGAGACAAATCTTGGTATGTCAAGCCCAGCTAGTAGCTCTCTTTAGGAGTTCTTAGTACACCTAGCCTAGTTTTTGGCAGTAAATTTTTAAGGCTATTCAGAAATACAGGATGAAGCTGCTATCTGCAGCCTAGGCCTTGTGCTGTCTCTCTCAGCTACTGTCACACATGAAATTATATCGCACCCTTTTGAAACTTCTTCATGTCTTTTGGAAAATGCATGGGTACTAGCAGGTACTACTGAAATTTTAGTACTGGGCACAGCTAATCAGTTGTGTACACTTATATATTTTATTAAATGTTATAGAACTTATCTTTATTTTACAGGGACTTCACTTTTATAGTGATCATTGAAATATCTTGCTGTAAAAGATGTTTGGGATTCAACCCATTCAAATTTGATTTTCTAAAATGTAGTTCTCATCTAGAAGTGTTTATTTACCTTCATGGATATTAAAGGTCAGGAAGTAAAGAGCAGTACAGCAGAGCTGGTGTCTTCGTTTCAGCTTGGGCACTTAACCAACTCCTGTTTGTTTAAAAGAGATTTCTCATGCTGGGCAGGATAATTGCAGTGTGTTGTAGGTGTCTTGCCTTCTCTCCTTGTTTTGTTCAACTGTTAGCCTTTTTCAAAGTTTGCAGTTGTAAACAATTTAGAATTAGAGAGCAGATCAAGAAGTTATGGCCTAACTTCTAAGCTGTATTTTGCTTCGTGCAGGAGATGGGGCTTCAAGGGTCACCATGAAGCCTAGATCCTTTTTGGGCTTCCATCCTTGTGAGAAAATGATAGTCAGTCTGGCATACAGGTTCACATCCTAACTATGTGATCAGTATGGGAAGTGGACTACTACTTTTGTTGCTGTATTCTCTCATTATCTTCAGAACCACTTTGGAAATCAAAGTGATCAACTTTCATCTGTTATTCAAGACCTTTTTATTCCAGACTATTTGCGTCTGCTTGCTTAAATAAAAAAAGTTGTTGCCACCGCATAGGGGCCACGCATTAGACTCTGTGGCTCCAATATCAAGATGGAAAAAATAATTTCACTTTTTCCAGGCAGAAAAGAAATTTAAGTAAGTCATTCATCAAAAAAGCTGTCTGCTACAACGTACTCAGTTAGATATCTTCCATAATTCTTTGCTTGTGAATGTTTCAGAAGCAGAACCAGATTTTCAAAAAAAGTCTAGAGGGATAAAAAATGAATAAGGTAACCTACTTTTAAAGCATCTTGGGAAATCCCTAGCCCTGAGATGATGCCTGTCTCTGCTCTGCAGCAATTCAGATCTATACATGTCTCCCTCAAGCTGACATCTAACCCTGTCTCGCCAAAAACGTTCAGTGCTATCTCCTGCACTGATGGAGTTTTATTAGTGACTCAGGGATTAGGGCTGATCCTCTGATGTTTTGGGTGAATGTCTGAAATAACACTTTATGCAAAGCCTGGCATTGGTATTTCCAAGCCATCCCACCCAGCTTTGTTTTTCTCTTACTTTCTGTCTCAGCTCAAAAAAACATGCTCTTAGAGAAATTAAACATGTCCAGGACAAAGATGGAAAAAGCACATATAATGATAATTATAGGCTTGGGTCCCAGAACTGCTCATGGACCTGCTCACAAATCTTACACCCACAGCAAAATAAACAAACTGCTCCGGTGGGAAAGTACTTGCTCCTACTGAGACACAATTTGCTGAAATTCTAGTACTGGAGACCTCTAAATGGTTGTGTGCACTAATACATACATTAATGAAGAAGGATAGATGAAGAGCCAGGCTGAAAATCAGTGGCAGAGTTCAAGTACTCTACCTCACAGTAACATTGGCCACCTCTGCCAGCAGGAGACAATTAGAGAGATTGGCGCCGGATGCTCACCTAGGGTAAATCTCACTGCTTTGAGGGTGAAGGATAGGAAGAAAAGGGTAAAGGTCCTTTATCCACAATCCTACAGCTTTGCATTAGGTGACAGCTGCAGGAAACTGTCAAAAGTGTTCTATCAAAATTTACAAAATCCTACATCCCCAGCATAGACATATCTTACTGTACCTACAAGAAGCTCGCTCTCATTCATTTCAGACTGTTTTTTCATCTTCACACAGGAAAATGCAAGGAAGGATGAAGCTTAAGCAGCTAAAACAGTAGAAAACTGTAGAACACCAGGATGTTGTCCTGAAACTTTCTGACTTCCTCACTATGGTAAATTGTAACTGTAGGAGGTTTTTTTCCTTCCTTTTTTCTCAGATTACTGAGTGTAGCACTTCTATTGACATTAACTAATACCATACAAGCCAGAAGACAACTTGTAGATAAACAGCAAAGCCTATCTTTTCTCATACAGTTGCAGAGACCTGCTTCAGATTCTGCTGCGTTTTTGTTGTGGTGGCTTTTTCTTTGCTGGTGCCAATCAAGAGACACCACAAGTATTATTAAAACCTCAGCCACACTGACACCTTTAAAAGCAAAGGTGGCTCATGTTTACACTACTGCTTATTGTATAAGAAGCTTGTTAATGCCTTTATTTGTCAAGTTCAGGCCACAGGATAAGTGTGCACCTGTTTGTACAAAACGTCAATGTCTGTCTACAGCAGCTTGTATTTCAAACACTAGGAAACAGCGTAAATCTAGGCTCAGTAACAACAGCTACAACAGAAAGAAGTTAATTTTGGAAGTAATCCGAGAATTGCAAACTTAGTTCCTTCATTCACTTCATTGCACCCAAATCATCCACAGCACTGCCCTACTAACAATTGCACCAGAGGTAAAATCAGCTTGCACACAGTTTTCCAAGTGCAGAAGCAACCAGAGCTGCACCTGACCCTGACAGAAGTAAGGCTGACACCAGCTCAGTGCACCAGCACTCACTGTATTCATAAGTGAAGATCCAAATACTTTTTAAAGCTTTATTTGTGGGAAAGGGATCATTCTTCGCAATAGCATTTCTTACCTACAAGGTTAAGCAGTAGGTGAGTTTAACTCCTTAGATGAGATGCTCAGACTTCCCAAACACTTATTTGCTTTCTCTGACTTTGATTCCTCCAACTTCAGATTTGCTCAGGGAAAAAAATGGACAGAGATCTGAAACTGAGTAATTGCTTGATAGGTCCTTGCTAACCCTTTAAAGAGCCGTGCAGCTGCTGATATATGTTTGTACTGGCACTGTGGAGTGGAGTCTTGGGAATAAGGAATCTGATTTCAGAGAAACTAGACCCAGCTTCAAACATGTGAGTAACTCTCCCCAGCTAATAGAACTTTTACTGAAGGAAAACAATAATGAAGTAAGAAGCACACCAGCAATATCTTATATTACTCCTCTGCAATGCTTTTCAAAACTTTGTTCTCATTTATCTGATTACACATTCTGTTTCAAAAATCTCCCTTTTGATGATTTTACCTTTTCTGTTAGTTTAGGCATGTGATTGTAGATTTCAGTGTGAGACTGTGTTACATCAAAACACCTTATATTCATTTTTAAAGCAGAGGAGAGGATGAGGCAGTGTGAAGAGGAAAACCTCCTATAATTGAAAAAATCCTTGAAGTTCTGTAGGGAAACCCATTTGAGGTGTATTAGGGAGAAAAATTAATATGGCTTAGAAGGTTTTTATCCTTTAATTATGAGGCAGCCCATAGTTTTTTTTCACTGATGCTATGGTATTTACATAATACAATTAATCTTCTTTGACCATGTTTGGTCTGGAAGAAGTGGGTTGAAATAAAACCACCAAAATATGTGCTCAGAAATTCAAAAAAAGACTGAAAACTGCAGAGTGGAAGAGGTTATGCTGAAAACTTATGTGCTTCAGAATTTACTTTTTCAAACAAAGAAGAGAAAAAGAAGCAGTCCACCTTACATTCCACCTAATACCAATTTCATGGTTTACTTTTAGAAGACCAGGTCCAGATTTTCACAGCTATAGATCTAGACACTCCTGTGTGAAAATTCCAGGACTGAACTAAATCAATATACGTACACGAGTTATGTCATTCCGATTTACACCAGCTAAAGATCTGTTTATGAACTGACCTCCTAATGCATGTTATTGACACATTATAAGATCTCTGCCTTTCATCTGTAGAAGAATTTTCCTTTTTCCTCTGAACTTTCCAAGCACAATTTCCTGACACTAATTGGTTGGGAAGGTTCTGTGAAAGTTGTTCTTTGAGCAGGAGGAGATCATCACCAGCTTGTTTAGTTATTCTGATGGGTGAAATGTCAGAAATAATTCCACAGGCTGCTGATGTCTAATCCCAGAGAACAGATGCCTGTGTTTGAAATCCCTCTGCAGATTTAATTTGCTCAAATCGTTGTAATATCTTTTGTTACTTTTGCAAACAGTAATAATATGACAAATTATGAAACAAGAGTAAAGGGACTCTGGAATTGTTAAATGTTGTTAACAACTGAATTTAACTGATAAATTTATTTTGGTAGAAAGAGCTTTCTTTAGTCTTGGACACTTAAGGCAGCAAACACCTTTGGACTGCAAAAACTTCAGTAGTACCTGAGGATGCAAGAAGACTCATTGTTTGATACGAACCCATTGTTCAATGCTCAGCTCCTTGTGGTGGATATAAGTAGAGTGGGACTGTCTCTCTAAATTTAACTATGTGAGATAGTGGGTCTGCTAGCAAGCCAAGACCTTTCTATGTTTTCATAACAGTAAAACAATATATTCAGCAGCAAACAGAATACCAGTTGGTCTTCTCACCCCTAGGGTCACATTAAGAGGCTAGAAGGGCAGCCTTCCTCAGGAATGAGAAAATTTAGATGGCCCAAGAGACCAGCAAAAAAGACATCAGAGAGGAAAAGACTATATAAATTCAAATGAAATTCTGATTTGACATTTACTACGGACAGTAAATAACTATTGACTTAATATAATGTGAGAGTTAGTCTTCTCTTAACTTCTACAGCCTCCCAGACACTAAAACCAATTATAAAACCTTGACAGTTATTTTAAGATCTACCTGTACTTATTAATTTCTAAATAACTAAGTCTAGGAAGAGGAGCAAGAACAGCCCAACCCTGAAATGCTCTCTGATTTTTAGGTTATTAGGGGCATTGTTGTGCACCTAATAACAGAGTGCAGGGAAGACTCAGTCTGCATGAAATGACACATAGAGAATTTGATAGCTGTCCACCTCTCCCACTGCATTATTGGTATAAAGCTATTCTGCAAAGACTTTTTTTGTCAGGTCACTCCTGTTGCAAGTAAGAGTACCCTTATAATGGAAAATTACATCTTCACTGTTGTGGATTTCCTCTCATGGAAATGGCTCCAACATTTCATTCCTAGCTGAGTGGTCAGATTATGCTTCTCCCTCTATTTACCAGGGCTGAATTTTAATTATAGGGTAAATGTGCTAGTGTAAGAAGTATAACTATAGCCTAACTTTGTAAAGTCACTGTTCCATCTAAGCAACAAAACAGCTACTCCCTTGGAACAGAAATAATGCAGAGGAGTGTGTTATATTTCAGGTGACTTCTTTTATTGTCTTTTTTTTTTTCAGTAAGGAAGATAAGTACAGACCCTGTATAAAAAGAGAAGTGATTCACAAGGTCCTTGCCTAGACAGAGGTACATAGGATTCACATGGTATTAAGAGGCAAGCTATTCTATAAAAGAGTTTGAGATAATATTCTACCTATTGTAGCTTATGGATATTTTCATTATGCATATACATGTGTAATCCTTTTTAGATCCTACTAACCTCTTGGCCTAAGTTATACCTAGTAGTAATTAGTTCAACAGGCTAATTGCAGCTATTGTTTGGGAAAAAAAAAAGAAAGAGGGAAAAGGAAAAGAAAGGCTTCCTTTTATTACATTTTTCCTCCTTTCTGCTTTATTATTTTCTTGATTGGATAAACAAAGAACCTGTTTTACCTTCTCAGTACAATTCCTTATCTCAAATAGTGCTATTTTATATTCCTTCTTACTCATTTCTCTCAATTGAATACTCCCAATCTCTTCAATTTCTATTCAACAAAAGCATATGTGTTCCATACGTTTTTTGCAAGGCACAGTCCATGTCATGTGGGTCAGCAGAAAACAGTGAAACCATGTCACTGTGTCATCCCAAGACTATGTATGCTTACATGAGGGAGTCTTTAAATAAACAGAAATGATCCTGGGAGCAGAGAGTGCAACTGAAAGGATTCCCTGACCCCTGAAGCCATGAGCTCCCTTTCATCTTCGCTCACTGGCTCGTCGGTGAATACTGAATCCTCCCGTTGACTAGAGCCTTTTCTCTAAAGGGCAGGAAACAAGGGTCTGGGCAGCCCAAGGCAGAAGGGGAAATGGGACCCACGTGTCCGTCTTCCTCTGTGACAGCTCTAACAATAGGGCTATTGCACTACAAGAAGAGAGCAGGGACTATCTCTTTCTGTGTCCTCTTCCCAAAGTATTTTAACAGAAAATAGTGTTTCCCTTCTTAGTTTGAGGAGAAACAAAAAAAAAATAAAAAACCTGTAAGATCTACACTCATGAGGTTGTTTGTCTACTGGGTGAATAAAGGCTTCTGTTTGGTGTTATGGATGTGCTCTGAGGTGCAGGGTAGGAAACATAAACTGCTCATTCAGCATTGTGGATTGCATACTGGAGCCACCTGCATGGTATCAGCTTTGGAGGCACTTCAGTCCATGACCACCTTGATGTGTTCAGAAGTCAGCAACCCAGAGCCTGCCTCTCTTACACAGTGATGGGCTGTTCTATCCTCTTCACCATCAGAAAAAGGCGTCTAGGCTGCCAAACATTTTGAAGGTTAAAACAGTGTAAAATCCAACCATGCTCAAGTTTTCAAGGCAGTAGGGCCAACTGAATCTTCAAAATCAGATTTGAGACCCTAGCAAGGAAATAAAGACCTGACTTTCCACTTTTACGTTATTGTTATGATGTAATTTGAGAGCCACCAACATGTTTTTTAGACCTGAGCATCTTCAGCTCTTACTAGAACCTCTGTTGTTAGCTTTGCCTTATGGTATTGCACTTTAGCATGATGTTCATTTATTTGACATGTAGAGATCAGTTTTAACTATTTGTAGTACTTCGACACTTATTGCTATGGCAAAGTTTCTTTGGATCAATGGATGGAGAGATAAAGGATACCTCATTCTTTGCTGCTGAAGTTGTCAGTCATGATAGCAATTTCACTGAGAACATGAAAAACTGACAGAAACTTCCCAAACCATATCAAAACACTGCCACATCAAGCATGATTTGAATGACCCCAAGTAATTCCCAAAACAGTTTCTCACAAGAATAACTCTACAAATACCAAGAGAATTGGATTTAGTTGAGTAGTTATTCAGCTTTGTTGAGTTTTGCTGAACTCCAATTCCCTTTTCTGATTTTAACTGTGTTTTAGTTGGATTTACTGCATGTTTAAAAGAGTTAATTAGTCTGTGTCCTCGCCTGAGGGGGGAAGACAAAGACCATATTACAGTGTGGTTCCATTTGGAGAAACTGTGTTGTGACACCTGAGGAGCAGGTCTACTTTGTGAGTGCTATTGATAAGGCAGCTGGGCAAGGCTGGAGGCTGCAGACTGCTCCTCTTTTTCGGTCCTAAGGCGTGTTGATCTTGAGATTTGTGTAAACAATCTGTGAATCATGATCTCTCGCTCTGCTTGAAAACCAAAATAGAGTTTTTTTTGTTCAGTGAAGGAGAATTTTAACAAATTCTGTGTTTACACAGTAAACATGTCAGTTACATCTGTTTTTTTAAATGACCTTTTTCAACCAGCTGAAAACCCTTTTGCAGTAATCACTGCTAATAAGGCACACTATGAGAAAAGGTGTCAGGTAGTAAAGGTTAGACAGTTTTGTCTCTGCTTGCAATGGGTTGTAAACTCCCCCAGTTCCTAAGTCTTCAAAGTTCCTTGCAAATGCTAAATAACTATCACTCTTCTCCCCATTTCACAAAGGCATATCCCTTAAGGCTTTAACTACAGTCAGGCCAAGTTTTAAATGCCTCATGTGAGGCCCGGAAGCTACATAGAGGCTCTCACACACAATCTGAATAAGTTCCTCCTGGGCTGATAGCAGCAAGTGATTCTCAAGCATCTCCCTTATGGGAAGGGAAGCGCTTTACTCTCTCAAAAGCACAGCCAGCACGTGTGACAGAGACAGAAATCTAGCTAGTAGAGCACTTGAATCCCATCCTTGCACTTAGGTCATAATGCTTTTATGAAATGTTAAAAATATCACTAAAATTTTAACTTAACAGGCTTCGTTACTTTCTAATGGTGCCACATCTGTGAATTACACCAGAAGTACTGCAATTATTACTTGCAAAGTTTACAAGCACATTATCTTTAATCTCAACTAGCCTCAATAACATAATCTACTACAGAATGCTCTCTAATGGGACATGAATGCCAGAGAGGAAAATGCTCCTATAGCAGCAGAGAGCTGTGGCATTTTTGTGAAGACCATGATTGCAAAATAATCCTGTGAGTACCCCTGATATAACATACAGATCCAGCAGAACAAATAAATCTCATGTAGCTGCCAAGCACTGCATTAAAGATCTTGACTCTGTCAGTGTCCCTTTCTGCTGGTGACCAAAAAGGACCAAGCCAAGCAGGGAACATGTGGGCATCTTGAAGGAGGGATAACCACCTGCCCCTAGTTTCACATGGAACAGCTGGGCTGCTCCAGTCATCCTTGGGAAGTGTTATATATCACTATGGGATTGTAAATGAGGCATTTCAGATTCTTTAAGACCCACAGTCAAAATATGCTGTCCAGTTATCCCACTAAAGGCACAGCCTAGCTTGACCCAAAAACTGGAGTCAAATCCTTTCATGTTCTGACCCTGATATATTTCATTTCTTTGCACTAAAAAATGAACTAGAAAGAGATGCAAATTTTTATGGCACTAAGCATTTCTTTCATTTTCTTTCCATGTCTTACTACTCAATACAAGCACGACATATGCTGTTAGGTGGGCCCATTAATTGCAGTATCTCACTAGACCTTTAAAATGAAAGCTACTGCCTCTGGTGGTTTAGGTGGAACAGAGATATATAACCTCCTAAAATATCTGCAGTAGCCCCAAGTTAAGAGCCACTTTTTTTTTAATCCTTTTAGTTATATTAATACTCCCTTTTATTTTTTTTTTTTTTCTGGAATGGAGTTTGCCAATATAATTTGCAATTATTACTTTGCATAATAAATTCATGATTTTGAGCTTCTGACTCTGAAAAGCAAATCACTCTGAATATATTACCCATGGAAAATGAATTTGTTTGTGTGTTTCACCCAGATATATATACAAAATATTCCTCCTCCTGGGGTAGAAGAGAAAGGTGGGAGTGATTTTTATAAAAGGAGGATTGAGACAATTTCTATAATGAAATCCTGCCTAAGCAAAACTCTTATAGTAACAAATCTCCTGGCAGAAGGCCTGTCAGTGGACTGTGTCCAAGACCTTAGTCTGAGCAGCAGCCAGAGACACTGCAGAACAAGCCCTGTGTGGCTTATCACCTTTTCCCTCCAACTCCTTGCCCCACTCAGCCAGCTCAGGACCTTGTGCCAGAGCGCTCCTCCAGCCTCTTACAAATACCTTGTTTACTCCTCTGGAATGCTTTGAATAATCCACCCAGATTTGCCTAACCCCATCTAGTCACTTTTCGTGCGCAAAAGTGAAAAGCAAGAAGAATTAACAGTAGCACCATGCTGCTACATTGTCAGTCCACACTTAATTCACTGCCTACCATAAACACTGGCTTGAGTTTTAGTGTGTTAAAGCACGGTTAAGCCATCACTGCTGAGAGTCTATGAGCGATGTAGTGACAGACGTGGATTTTTCCTGTGTAAATTCAGTCTCATGAGTTAATTTCAGTAGCTGTGCTTTCCTTTATTCTTCCCAATGTTCAAAACTGTGGCATAAGCTTTGCGCAATTCATTTCCTTGCTAGTTCAGTTCCCAATTTTTGATCTGCTATAATTTTCATTTAGGCTAACAACTCACTTGTTGGGCTGCTCATTTGAGTAAATAGCCATGAGAGTTTGCCAAGAATGTTGGCCAGGAGGTAGTTTCTTGATAGTGTTTTGCTGCTGCTGTTGTTTCAGAAAGAGAATATTACAATAATTAGAAACAGTGGGCCAGTGTGCGTGCTTTCAAGGTCAGATACCATTTCTTTCATATTAACATGAATGCACATGATGACTTTTATGGTGTATCGATGGATTTTGAGAGTTTTATCCTGCACCAATTTGCAGGTCATGTTATTTCATTTACTTAACCATTGTTGTGCAGAGTGAAAATTGGTGAAGAATTTGACCTTTTTATCTCTGTAAGCATTTCTCAAGCAGCCTTAGAAATCCTTCCTATTTCTTTAATAATTCCATCAGTTATTAAGTGTTCATATTTGGAAGTGTAATCTGACTTGGTAAAATTATTCACGTGTCTTTTTACTCCCATTGATGCTTTTGGCATGGCAAATGGGCAGATCAGAGTATAACAATAAGATATCAAGCTGCACACAATGTTTTTTTGCCTCTCTGCAGACCAGTGACTGCATGTGAATATAGTATTCAGTAGTGCATGAGGAAATGTTTTTATTAGGCTTTTTTTTTTTTAAGGCACAAAGGACTACAGTAACTTTTTTTTTCTTAAGAAATAAGACTGCTGCTTCCATATGCGATATTAAAACGCTACTGCTCCCATATCTTTCACTTATGTAGTCAATGCTGAGATCTCAGCCAAGGGCACAGCCTAGGCATTTGCATGTCAAGATGAAAATAATCCATTTTGATCCTCTATAGAAAATGAGGAATAGAGGAAGAATAAAAATAGAGAAAGAAGCTCAGAAAATATTACCCATCTCTCTCTGCCATGGGAGTCTTGAGGGAATAGCATTCTAGAGAGGGGTGTGATACTGCAGTGCTGCACTGTCTGGAAAGCTGGGAACCATACAAAGAGGAATTCAAACACCACAGAAGTTATCCCGATTAAAACTGCATCTATGCTGATCAGAAGAGAAAAAAAAAAAAAAGACGAAGAAAGGTCTGCAGAAATAAAGGCTGACTTCTTCCTGCCTAGTGGTAGAACTGAAATAAGATGTCTAAAATAGGGATGTTTTGACAATAGTTGCTCAGTGGAGAGAGAGAGGACTGAGATATTTCAGAAGGTGCATCAAATTGAAACTAAGATGGGTTAAGCAGATGCTAAAAATATCAAATTTTATGTAGATTTGCAACTAGGTATACACTAGGTATACACTTGTGCTTGGCCACCATATCTGTGTTTTTAGAATACATTGTGTAGCTGGCACTGACCTGGCTGGGCACTGTGATGCTCAAATCAAGCAGTATGTGCCTGTCTGCCATAATACCTCTTTTTGTTCTGGAGAGAGACACGTTCATCAATTCAGAAAGCTTTTATGCAGTGGGAAGGACCATGGCCCTCACTGCAGTTCTGCAGAGGCACAAGCAGCCAGCTTCCCTTGTCTGTGTGTGACAGACTGGCTTCTCCCAGGAGATGCTTTGGGTGGTGGGCTGTGGAGCACAGCACATGCCTTTTCTCCATCCCTGTGCTCACCTCTAGGTATGCATTTTCCTCTATGGAATTGGGGGAGTAACTTCACCTTCATCTAAATACAGTAGATGCCTTATTGCAGGCTTTGGCTGAGCCAGAGTGAAAGGGCAATCCCATTTTGAACCCACACCACTCCTCTGAGCCAGTTTAGTCTTGGGCTTCCCTCAAGACACCCACTCTAGATTCTGCAGCCATTATTGATGTTAGCTTGAAACTCCTTGTAAGCAATAGGTTGTGAAGTCCAAACACATACAGAGACCAACTTACAGAAACCTGAGAGTAAAGCACTAAAGAGAAAAACACTGATCAAATAAGTCAACCCTCATTTTGTACGTCCTACCTCTCCTTAGACCATCACTCATTAGAGGTGATGCCAAGCTATGCTTGTATATCTACAAACATCAACAATGACAATTTTTAACTTATTCTTTTGAGTATCTATAAAGTACTGTGTGAAATACTCCCACACAGCTCATTCCCACACAAACATTCAGCTTGCAATACAGTGTGCTCCTTCCACTTTCTCAGATCCTGAGGAAATTAAAAGCCCAATTGGACTGAAAAGAAAGAAAAATTAAGAAAAGGCCTGGAACCTGGAAAAGCAAGTAATATGAAATAAAATTATGGAAAATAATGTGCAAGAAATCCATAGACCTAAGAAGAGATCTGTTACAGACTAAGTTTTAATTTGGTAGCAGCACTGATGAACAGATATTGGGATTTATGTTTTTTAATTATTCTTCGGTTGTAATCCCCCTCATTTTAAATGTGCTCTTTGTTTATTGCTAGAGCCTTCAGATCCAGCACACCCAGTCTGCAGGACAGAAATACGGGAGCCAGGAAAATAGTCAATTCTCTGTCTCTCTTTTTGCCCCTGTTAATCCTCCTCAGGATTTCGTCCTACCAAACTCTCACTCTTTTACTCTTCTCCAAAGCAGAACTGTTCCCATGCTCTTCTTCCCCAGCTCACCTAAGAGTTATTCGGGGTCCTTGTTAAGACTGAGATCGTCTCTGCAATAAATTCCTTTTTAACTCTCCTCTATACTGGGTAGGAGGCAAAGACTCAAAATCTGCAAAAATAATATGTGCTAAAATTTGTGGAAGGAATGAAATTAATGCATATGCCATGGCACTACCCTGTACTACTTCCCATCTGGGAGGAAAGAAATAGGCATTTCAGCTTAATAATATGCATGGTTTTCCCATTAGATTCCAGAATCTCTTAATGCAGATACACATCATTTTTTGGATATCAACAAACCACTTGAAGTATTATTTATACTCAAGGCTAGAATGATTGCCATGAGAATAATTGTGTAAAAGCTGGAATAGGAAAACAAAATTAACATTACTGAATGGTATTCAGGCCTCAGTGATTTGGCAAACTTAGAAAAGTTCACATGTCAGTTAAATGACAGATATGAGCCGTTGCAAAAAATATAGTGGTATTTCTCGAAAATATCTGATAGAGTAAAGGTTAATGTTATTAACATTCTGCTTGGTATGTAGTTGGTGTGAATGCAATATGTTCTTTTTAATTTCTGTTTTCAAATATCAATGATGACTTGATTTTTTTATTAGTAGTGTTCAAGGATGTATTGGGTTTGTTTGTTTGTATGTTTGCTTGTTTGTAAAAATAATTAAAGCTGTTAAGGTTGAAAGAAGGAGGTACATATTAAATCTCAACCTATATAATTAAGCCTGCAGTATTAATGTCTCCATCAGTCATTATGGTATTTTACTATTCTTGGTTAAATTCAGATTCATTTTATGCTTTTCTCTTTGGGGTTCAAGAGCTGCTTTTTTGCCGGCAGCCTTTCCCCAGCTTCATTGGGATGTATGATGTTTTAGATTTCTCTTTAGGCCCTGAATCAGTACAAAACTTCTGAAACCAGTAAACACTCCAAAGAAAGAGGCAGCACACACAGAGTGTAAGGAATCCATGTGCAAGCAGTATACCTGTGATAGCCAACCTGATGTTTGTCGTGTGAGTTAGCCTGTCCTTAATAGGCAGCCTGTGTCAATCTTTTAAACAAAGGCATACTGCCTCCATCATCCCTTGCTGGTAGCTCAAGTTCTGCACCTTGCTTTTCATTTGCTTTTCTGTTGTTTTTCTCCCCAGTCTGTTTCATGAATATTGGTTTCCTCTCACATCCCCTGAAGGAAACTGCAAAGGGTGCTGTAATTTTCATAAATACAGATGATTCCAGAAGTTCCTCCAGCATGTGAGTGTCTCTGGTTACCCATTTACTCTCTGATTAATGTTTAAGGAACACAAGTAAAAAAATCTTGCCTGTTTTCCAGACAAGTTGGAGCTATGCTCTTGCTACAAGTAGTGAGGTGGGAAATCCCATATAAAGCCCTGTGAATGGTAAGGGTCTGGGAGAGGGCCACCAAGAAGAAAATGATAACCAGAAAAGTGACATTCAACTCCCAACCAGTATTTCAGAACAATAAGTAAAATAGCCTAGCAAAAATTCATGCTATGCTGACATACAGTATTTACAAACAAATGTCAGGTCAGGAGAACCTGGCCCACACTTGAGAAATTAAACACAAGGCAACAAAACCATTGCCACTCCATGCACCACTTCGGACAGTGATCCCAGCCAGTGTGACACAGGCGTGCTGGAGGCTGATCTGCTCTGCTTATGCACATTAGTGGGTACAGAGCTGCCACGTGTGGCAACTTTTGAGCAGACTTTTCTGTGTCCATTCTTGTTGTATTACTTTTGCCTGACAGTGAGCAACATGTATCCTGCTGGTAGCTAGCAGGCATTTTTTACCTTTCATGTTTACCCACATGACATCAGGTGCCATTGCAAACCATTTCTGTGAAAGGTAAAACACATGGCCTAAAAGTAAGTGAATTTTCTATTCAAACCATTCATTCAGATTTTGACCCCCCACCTCCTCCATTCTGACCACACTCTTAATCCACTTGATTTTAAAACTATGCAGGCTTTGATTTCAGTCATTTCTCATCCTTTAAATCTCATTTCTTATCCCCTAACTCAATTAACACAGCTTAGTTAAAATTGTTACAAACATCTTTTTTGGTATTATCCTCTTAATCATAATTTTAAAATGAATGGAATATTTAATAATCTGTACTCATGATGTAATCAGAAATTTTTAAAATCCTATGAAAGCTATATAATAACATTCTAAACTACTCAGCATTTAATTAAGGTTATTAGAAGACCAGAAATTAGATAGAAAGATGAATAAAGAAGAAATCTGAAGTCTGTAACCATTGTTTCTAAAATTAATGACCACATTAAGGCCTTCCAAAACTAAAATGGTAATACATCTTTTCTCCCAAAAGGTCTTGCTTTAGAGATGTGCTTTTGTGTTTCAGAGAGGAAACAGAGGGGATGGAAGTCTTTGAAATAGTTCTATAAATAATGTCAACCCACCAAATATCAGCCTGTCTCTTTACTGGAACTAAAATAAGCACACAAACACTAGGCTAACCTTCCTAACCAGCAGAAAAATCCTCTCCTTCTTGGAAAACTGTGACCCATGGTGATGATATTGTGCAGAACCCCACATGGGAAGATGCATTACTTCAGCACACATACCAGAGGATGTGGTGTACCCTGTCCCTCGGACTCAACACTATATCATGCACCCCAGCCCATATCACCACACTTGGCAGCTGCCTCTGACTGGGACTGAAGCATCCACAGACCACTAGACCCCAGAAAGCCACACCAGCACCATGCAGATGCAAGGCACAAATGCTCTTCAAAGTGATTTTCTGCTTGGACATTCACTCGCACAGATTTTGAGCAGCCTTTTTTTTTTATTATTTTGTTTTCCCTGTAGTCATTTGAAGGTGAAATGCACCTCTCACTAAACCTATTCCAGGGGGATTTGTGATCTGATTGTGCATTTGTTCTACAAATGAGTCCTACCCTAGCCTGCCAGTCATTCCCTTTGCATAATTTCCACAAAAGCCTGAGGGACTTTTTCATGAAAGAGGACTTGAGGGTCAAGCACACTTTAGAAGAGATTCTCCTCTTTTTTTTCCCTTTTTTGTGTTTCAAAGTAAACTTAAACAGCTTTAAAACTGTTCAGTATTCCCAAGCTGAGATCAGAGCCAGGCACAAAAGGGCAAATTGTGGCCCAGGTTTTCAGTGTCTGAGGCTTGTTTTCAACAAGTAAAGGGACCACTCACTGCTCTTGGACCCAGCACCAAATTTCCACTGAGATCAGTATGCCTGGACAGAGGGTGTGAGGCTCCTAAAAGAATTTCAGCAAAGTCAAATACTCAAAAGCTGTGTCATCACAGCAGATTGCACTCTGAGAATAGCAGGAAGGAATTACATTGCACACTGTTAAAATGTTAGCAACCACATTTCATTTTTGAAAAGCCAATTTATTTGTCTTGAAATAAAGAGTTGATTATATCTCTTATTACTGTTACAAGAGCTTGATATATCACAAAGTGGAAGAGTTACAACATGTACCAACTCTCAACCAGGAAAAATGAACCTGATTCATAATTCACTTTGAGAATATCTAGTTAGTCAATCAAGTGATTTGTAATCATAAAGGCTGCCAGGAATTGAATGAATAATGGACTGTACTAAAATCCTCGGATTTTCTAGTATTCTTATCTCATTATGTGACTTCTATTGCTATTTCTGATAGTTATCTCTCTTTCAGCAGAATAAATTAAACTATTCATATAAACTGAAAAGAATATATTTATCTATTTAATGCATATAATGAAAAAACAAACTCAGTGACCACTCAATGTAAGAACTGAATGTGAGGTTTTTTCCCACAGAAGCTAAATCTTTAGGAGGTAAAGCTTGAACAGAAAAAAAAGCTTTTCGCTTCCCATCCCCCTCACAATTTTTTCCTCTTGAAAAGATTTTTGGCGTAATCAATACTAGCATATATCATATTGTTACACTACAATTTCCGAAGTTGTTTTATAACCATGGAAATTACATAATTCATACAGCAAGGCATTTGTTAAAGAGCAACTGCTTTACCTCTTTCTGTAGCTGGAAAGCATTGTTACATTGTATGATTATTTAATAAGGAATGACATCCAAATCTTTTTTTTACCATAGTCTGGCAGATTTAGATAGATAGTTGTAGAGAGAGATGGAAACAAGACACAACCACCTTAAATATGAAACTGTGCTGAAGATGTGGTTTAATATGTGTTAATCATATTCAGAAGTGCAGATTTTTATTATTTAGTTCCTTTTCCAGGCTTTTGCTGCAAAACGAAACTTCTGAGCATGCAGCTAGCATTACTTACGAAATCCCTTAATTGCAGCTTCTCTTATATTGAAATTTTAACTCGTTGTTTGCTATGCTATTCATTGCTATCTCAGGCATTTCTAAATATATGTTTTCAACATCCTGACAACTGAATCAGACAATTTTTAAGTGATTGGTGCACCCATGCTGCGAGATGTTTTATTCTTGGCATCTTCCCCTACCTACAAAGCAAATCCATTGACAGACAATTGCCTCTTGTCATTTATATTTGTACTGATGTAATTTTTTTTCATGGTGTGGGTCTGTGTGACAAAGAATGAACTGTTAAGTGATAAAATTGAATTTATTATATATTTTGATATTATTTTAGCCAGAAGGATTTTAAGGAATTTACTTCATTGGTCATCCAGATGAGAGACTTACATCACCCTATAAACTCAAAGGTAATTTCTTATTAAAAAAAAAAAGACAAAAAAAAACCTCAGAGCACGGAGATGGCTTCACATAGCAGTGAAATACAACCTGGTAAAATTACCTGGTAAAATTATCAGAAAATGCTAATGGGGAAACAGTTATTTCTGGAAGCTTTGAATCAAGCTTACAGATAAATTTGAATTTAGAAAAACATGATGTAACTAGCCAAACTGCATTATAGCTAAGGTGTTGTTCCTACTGTTGTAGGCATTCCCCTGCTATTTTATAATGGTTGCCAGGGGCCACTGCATGCACTTTAAACCTTCTCTAAAACTGTTATGATTTCTAAGGGGCAACATCAAATCAAATGTAAACTACAACTGAAGTGCAACCATGAGCAAAACTTGAGTTTTGGGACAATTTTTATTTCCAGTGAAAACATAACATTCTTAACAGAAGTCTGTGGAAATGCTCACGGACCAGACAGAGTGCAATTGTGACAGCGGATGAAGAAAGAAATTTGAAGATCAAAATGGCAACATTGACAAAACAATTTTTTTTAGAAAAGCTGGAAAAAAAGCACCATAAAAGGTAATTTTGTCTTTCCTACTAGGGGAGAACCTGAAAACATTACTCAGAAGATAAAACACAGTTTTGATAGAGAAGTATCATAGTTAATTTTAATGCCCTTTCTGACTGCTAAAGTAATTTCAAAAATGATTTTAAATCCACAAACAATGGAGGGCGCAAGGTTAAAATGTGTCATTCGTGGAGTGCGCAGTGTGGACTACACCTGTGCATTCTTTCCAGCTAATGTCACTGTCAGTGTTTCTAGCTGAAGGGATCCCATAGCAGTTAGTCAAGAAAGTTCAGGTTGAGCTCTTCAAAAAGAACATCTGACAGGAGTAGTTTTCTAGTCACAAGCTCATGAGCATGTGTAATGATTGTCATGTTAAAAATCAGCGGATTTTGGAATGAGACAGCTGTGCTTCCCTTCTAGAGCCATGATCTCTACCAAATCTCTACCAATACACAAATATGTTTACTAGTGATGGTCTTCTTGATCTATTGGATTACAGTAAAGCTGAAAAGCTGATTAGATCCAGAACTGCATTTCCTTAACTTCCTTTAACACAGTGTAAACTGAAAGAAGTTCTGGCGCAGCTGATTTTAATTGCTACATAAAACACTGGAGCTATCTAGCATCCCACCATTTTCAATACGTTGCCTGTGATCTTAGTAATGAGACACTATTGTGGTAAGCCACATACTTTTTACTCACTTGGAAAAAATGAACTGTGAATACAGCAGTGGCTGTAAAATATGAAGCAAGAAATTCCAACTCATTCATTTGGAGTTTTAATTCACACTTTTTTTGCGGAAAAGCAGAAACTTGTTATTCATTGAATGCTGAGTTCTAACCAAACAGATTAATTCCAGTTATTCTTTCCGTGGTTCTGCAAACTGCAAAACTTTGATCTGCAGTATAGCAACACCTAATGCAGGGAGTGAATTTTACTGCTGCCAGTTTAAAGCTTCATAATAGCAGAGGTAAATGGGTGGGCAAGAGATCTTCTTCCTTTCCAAAAAAGAAGTGCATGAGTATGAACCACTTGCCTGCCATTTCATACATTAGGCAACTTCAAATTTCTAGATGAATTAAAAACAAAAAAAATTTGATGGAGGAAAAAAATCTAATTACTTGCTGGGAGAATAGGTTTCCAGAGAAATAATGGTGTCAAATTTTTGGGTACCTTGCTGCAGTATGGCATTTTTTTCTAGCCTTTCACCTGACTATTTGAGCTAAATGACTTAGAGGTAAGATGAGAGCAGCAGGACCGATGCCCTCTAGCACCTAACTTCCAGCTTTCATGTATCCAGCAGTTCCCTACCTACCTACCTACCTACACATACAGCTACAAATGGATGGTCTCCAATAATGCAGGGGAAAAAAGTGACTCCTTGCTGCTACAGGGGGAAAAAATAAGTCAGTCCCTGCTACAGCGTTAAAAAAACTGTATCAGAGCTCTGACTTAATGTTTACCTTTTCAGTCAGGATCTTTTCTTTTATATTTTCCAGAAGCTGAGCCCAGGGTCTAGTAGTTCCCTTCTACAAAATATATGGACCTGTCTTAGCAAGGCACAAATTCCCATTGTGTCCATCAGAGGAGATTTCTTTGTTTCTCTTCCTCACATCTTTGTTTTTCCTTATACCTGATGATTCAAGCTGACCGAAGCCAATATTTGCATCTTCCAGAACTACAGGGTTTTAGCACTGCTAAGAGCAAGACCAGTACCCTTATAACTTGTCAGCCAGCACACTTAATGCAGTCAAAAACTACCTCGACTGAAAGATTCAATTTTAAAACAGCTGGTATCACCTTTGTTATGAGTCCCTTATAAATATGAATTTTAAGTGAAAGATGAGACTTCAAGATTGCTCTAACAAAGTATTTTGATGGGCCCTTAAAATGTCTGTTTTCAGAAATGCACTGAAATTGTAGTTACTTCTGTAGAATTCAATGTTATAAGAAGAGTTAGACTAACACAAAAATTGGATGTGACCAGAGTCAAATCCAGTGTTTGTGTCTAACCAGCAAACCCTAGGAAACAATCAGCTGGTGTTTTCATAGCATGAAGACTTCATAATTTAATGGAAAGAAAGTTTGACAAACGTATTATTCATCACTACTTCTTCTTTTTGTTAGTTTATGGGATGAGGGATAAAAGTCTTGGAGACCAGTCTCTTCCACGTTAGCTAAATGGGAATAGATATGCTAAAGTACAGCCAGTCAGAATCTCACAAGGACACAAAACCCCATGTGGGCAGAGTCCAAGCAAAACTCTACTTATGTGCAAATTCAGCACTGGCATAGGTTAGTTTTGTCCAAAGGTGAGCGAGTCCCAGAGTCACAGCTGAAAACTCTGTGTGGTCTGTATGCACCAGAACTACAGGGTGAAGCATGCAGATTTCAGCTCATCTGCACCATGGATGAGCCAAAAAAGGGAACGGGGTTTTTTTAAAAGTGCATCTTAGCAGAGTACAAATGGCTTTTTCCCACTCTAGTCTGTTTTTCTCCCTAGTGGGGAGTGCTTCTTCACACAAACTTCTCCCTGGTGGGGAGTGCTTCTTCACACAAACTTCTCCCGATCAATAGAGTGACAGCCCTAATGTATAGTTAGTGTGTGTGAGGGTCATACAGCTGTCCCTTCAGTAGGCATCAATCCTACATTCAGAGCTATGCGAGAGGTTAATGTTTGCTAATCTAACAGACTCTCTTTCTTTCCAGTCCTGAAGGGATGAGAGCTTCACTTAAGCGTTTTAAATTTGGTCTGTGATGGATTCTGCCTGTTTTATTGCAAAATGGAGGGATTGGGGTGGAACTCTGTCTCTGCTCCTAATTCAGACTTTTCAAGCCAAGAATATTGTTATCATTATTAATCAAGAGCACAACTTTCCTTATTGCCTAGCAAAGGAGCAGAAGGATTCCCCTGTGTAAGCTGAAAAGGATTGGCAAGGAGGAAGGGGCAGAGGGGATGAGAGCGTTTGCTTCCAAGCAAGACATACTCTGCCCTGAGAGCCAAGCCTCCCTGGGGCTTGGCTATCCAAGCAGGAAAAATGTGAACTGTTGCATTTTCTGCCTTTATTTTCAAAGTTACTTGACAGAGAGAAACTACCAGTAGTGGGAATGCCAGGCAGAGAAGGTCTGTATTAAACCAGAAAAATGGGGGTCCCTGTTACACCACAGAAGCCTTTGAAGGAAAGTTTGCAGCATTCCCCAGGATAACAGCATTTTCCAGGCTGCCATGCCTGGAAGCAGCCACCCTTGTCCTTCTGCAGGCTAACACACACTGCAGCATTTCCCCAGACAAAATAGGGATTTCAAGGGATTCCCAGGAGTGGAAACAAGAATGAACTCCTTACGACTACTTTTAAAGATCCTTCAAAGCCTGTCAGGTAGAGGAGGGAAAGTTAGACTCGACAGACCAGAGAGGGATCTCATGCAAGAAAACACAAGAATATTACTCGGGCAGGGCAAGACATATTTTCTTGTGGGATAACAAGGAAATCATGCTGTCACCCTAGTACTTGTATTTGGATTACACCTGAAATTACAGAAAATTTAGAAGAAAGTAGTAAGCTAACATCCTCCAAGAGAGCAGGGGAAAAAATAGTGGGACTATAACTTCAAAATTTCCTTGATTTGCTATGCTGTGGATCTGTGCTATCCAGTACAATAAATTTACTATCCCTTTGAAAGTAGCTATTGAGCTACATTCATCACAAGGCATATACAGAGCTAAAATAAGCACTTCTCTTCTCTCCATGATATCTAAAAGTTCTGGTTTTGCTTTCCACAAGCCTAAGCTGTAAAGACAGTAGTCTATGACAACATTACTTTTTACTATAGCACTAGGTAGACCTAAAGTTTAACTTGTGAAGACTAAATCAATATGGTATTTAGTGCTGCATTGTGGAAACAAACAAGAACACAGCTGACCTGTCTCTGCTGCTGATAAAGCAGGTCTGAAAAGAGCAGTGCTGTGGTCAGAGTAGCAGCCGCAGATCTCGTTCTCTCCCCTCATAGTTACACAATCCGCACCAAAAGGAGTGCCCAGCTCCCTTTTTTCACCACAGCCCAATACTTCAAGGCCAGATCTTCGATCAGATTACCCTGAAAACACACAGATTTATTAATCTGGGAGATTCCAATCCCATCCAGCCCTACACACGTCAGACCAGCAACTCCAGGACCTGAAATGAGCTGAATTTTATCTCAATATCCCAGATAGGTAGATGGGTAGAAAAATTATTAGCTGTAAGTGGTCTAGTGATTTTAAGAAAGAATAAACCTTGAGGTTTATGCAATCCTCCTGTAATTCCTACCCCTGCTGTTTAACATGAACAAAACATTTCTCTGTGACCATCAAATGCCCACTGCTCACATCCAACTGCTTGTTGAAATTGCTCTTGAGACTAAGCAACTCCCACCATGGTAACCTTTTTCATAAAAGGGAAACAGTGAAAGGAGAGAAGATGGACTCGCTTTAAGAATTAGTGGGTCTACAGCATAAGGGAAAAACTTCTTTACAGCTTCCCTGGGACTTCAAGATTTTGTGTTTCTATTTTTACAAGAATGGGCTGATTTGTCTTAGGCTGTTACTGTCTATTACTGCTGGAAGTCCTGGAGAAAGGTGGGAAGCAGAGAATTCTGGCAATCTGCCTAAAGAGAAATCAATGAAACAAATTAATCCTTCGCAGGCTGCAATGACACAGTAATCCATCACTCAGAGGTGCTTTTATACACGAAATCAGAGAGCAGAGGAAAGAGCCCGGGGGGACATCACAGACAACAACTTACAACAATACTGGGAAAATACTAGGGAATCAGTTTATTTAAAGAGGATAGATTTCAGCTGATTGCCTGTTTAGTGTTATAGAGATTTTTCTTCCTGCTGCTGCAAAGCTCTGGGCAGATGGCTCTACCTGCTGAGCACTAGCTCCCCTGATCCCCTCCATGGACTTCCGGGAGGGGGTGTAGAAATTGTTCTTTTTACACACGATGGGCAAGTGGCTGAGAAACTGATTTTTGAAGGGGAAGGTCTCTGCAGGTCCTCCAGGCTTTGCAGGATCGGACCCCTCAGGCAGCAGGCGCACTGATGCTTACCCATCTTTTCAGCTCCGTGGGATGCATGTGGGGCCGGGTCGGAGGGGAGGCTGAGGGCAAGGAGCAGCCCACTATCCGCATCGTCAATTGTCACCGGTTGTGAGGGTAGAGAGGCTGGGCAGAGTTAGACCTGCTCTCCCCGTCCATCCTTGCACCCCTTTACGAGTCCCCTTTTAGGGAAACCTAAACGCGGAGCAAACGATACGGATTTGATACCACCGACCGGTGCTTAAAAACCACTTGGTGGTATCTAAAGGTACACCTTCTCCCCACGCCTTCGAGGGAGGGGGGCTTGCTGGGAGCGACACCAGCTGCCGGTCACGGGCGCCGCCTCAATAAAACAAAAACAAAAACAAAACCACACGTGGCGTTTCGGCGGTGCCTGCACGGTCCGGCTTCCGCGCCCTCCCTGACTGCCTTTCTCCCCCCGTGTGGATGTGACTCGTGTTTCGGAAGTGGGACAGAACCGGGAGCATCGCTCATCCCTCAGGGCGACCCCCCGAAGGCGGTGGGGGACGGGCGGGAGCTCGGCAACACGCTGGAAATCAGCGGGAGCTCGTGGAATGGCTAGCCTGCGAAACGGCCGCCGGGCGCTCTCAGGAGGCGCGCTTCTTTATTTTAATTTTTCACACCTCCTATCCTAAGGGCAAAAAGATACTTTTGACAGCCCGCTTCCACGTCGACTTCCCCACCCTGCACACTTGAAAGTCATGTTTTATTCCGACTTTCCTCTAATTTGAAAAGGTTGATAACGTAAGGATCCGGTGATGCTGTTGAGGTCGGGAGAAACATGTAAATTGGGGAACCTAATTGCTTCGAGCAGTCATGCGTCTAAACATGGAGATGGCCGTTGATGGAGTCAGTCTGTTCCTAATAAGGTGAAGAAGCACCGAATTAAATTGCCAAGCAAGGGATTACAAAAGTTTCCACAGTGTAACTACATTACTTCACCTATAATATTACCTTTCAGATGACTTCTTGAAAGAAGGCAGAGTCAGTGCAACCCCCATATCAAAAATTGGCTGCATTTAGGCCAGTAAATCTGGACTGATTTAAAAAGGCTTTTTCATCCTCCGAATCAAATGAAGTCATTGTTAATTAGATGTTTTCTCTTAACAGTGTCGCTATTCCCTTCATTAGATACTCACACATTTAGTGAACTTCTTAGCATGTGGATCATCAGATTTTTCTTTTGCCCTTTTTTTTGGGGG
>VXBQ01006513.1:51258-74635 GCA_013400175.1 Phainopepla nitens | reverse complement strand
GTGTGTGTGTGTGTGTGTGTGTGAGTTCCCCAGTGCAGTGAGCTCCAGCAGTGTGTGTGTGTGTGTGTGAGTTCCCCAGTGCAGTGAGCTCCAGCAGTGTGTGTGTGAGTTCCCCAGTGCAGCCGTACCCACATCAGCCCATCCTGGCTGCTGAGCTGAGCTTGCAGGGTGCAGATGGCCACCCCAGCACTGCACGCCTGGGCCAGGCTGGGGCCACCGAACTAAAGATGCACAAGAGGAAGAACAGAAGAGCTTTGTATAAAGATGTATTTTTACATCAGAGTCCTTTGTATATACAAAAAAAAACCCACCCTGCTGTGCTAGGAGAAAAAAAGTCCTGTGGGCATTTCAGACCAACCTATTTTATTAAAGCAAACTGCCAGATTCAACCTGTGAACCAGCCTGAAAAACAAGAGGCTGAGAAGGAGGAGTGTATCCATGGTAAGCACTCGGCAGGCCCGTCAGTCACATCACTCCTAGCTGTGAATCAGAAATAGAGGCGGGCAACTGATAGTGATGCAAAACAAAGATCTCTGTAATTTGAAGTGGGTTTTGCCAACTCTGCCTGGGGTTGTACTGTACCTGCCTTTTTCTTACTGTCCAGTGACCTGAGCATTCATGGACAAAACAGTAATAGCAAACATGTTTTGGATATGGAAAATATTTGTGCCAACTGCTGCCTACATTTGCACACCTGAGTGTGTAGGCTCAGAACACAGCTGCATGGGGCCATGGATGGGGCTGGCTGGGCCTGTCTGCAACACTGTGGGCTTTACACAGTCAGTTGTTAACTGCCCTGTGCGGCATCGGTGTGAAATATTCATTTAGGAGTCCAGCGTGCAATTTCAGGAGATTTCAAACGATTTAAGAATAACTGCGTATCAGAAAATATCTATAAAATGAACTCTCAAGAAAAGATGTGAAAAATTTAAACCCCAAGTCATTAAATATTCACAGTGATGTATTTGCTCAGCTCTAATCAGTGTCTGAAAAAGGCTGATAAATGCTGCTTAGGAGCAGTTCAAATAGCAGGATGGGTTAAAGTGAAAAAGAAAGTTAAATCCCAGGATATTAGCAATCAGTAGAGGGAATTACTTGTCCAACAACAGGATAAAAAAAGGTTAGGATAAAAGACTTTCCTAGATAAATACAATGGGCTCATTCTGATGGCTATCTCTGGAGGTGCAGACACCAATCTCCCAGGAAGAGCCAGAAGCCCAGGTGCTCTCTCCAGGGACACACAGCAAAGAACACCCATCTGCCCTCACTGGGGCTTCTCTTCCCCAGCCCACCTGAAGAAACAGGGTACCTTTGATTTCACCACCTCTCTAATGCTGTCAGAAGTTGGTACACAAATGCACACAAAAAAGAAGGCTGCAGAGTCCTGTTTCACTATGAAACCACACCACAAATCTCTCTCACTATTTTTGTTAGCAGAAAATATGTCTGTGAAGGCAAGGCACAGAGGACCAGAGCAATACTGGCAGAGACAGGAGCTGGAGCAGAGACAACAGTTGGGCTCTGGAGTCAACAGAAGTGTGGCTGGGTCTTTGGTGAGTATTCTATGGCCTTGGGGCACTGCCTCTCGGGCTCTGTGTCCCCGAGAAGTGAGAAGTGCAGTTACCTCTGAGAACTGCACATTTGAGCATATGCCATGAGGAAAACAATGCTCTTGAATCACTCTGCCTCAGTTTCACCAGGAGCAAACTGAGCCAATACCTGCTATGTCTCTCTGGGGAATGCTCCATGATTTAGGCTGTATTTGGGTCATAAGAGACTTCAAAGGTCCTTTGAGCAAAAGCACTAAAGTGCTGCAAAATATGACAGGCACTGGTAGATGGCGACCTGGCAGTAAGGCGTGCATGAGCTACAAAATTCTAATCATCCCTTCTCAGATGATTCTATCAGCCCTGCAATCACTTTTTCAGCTCTTCCTTGAATGCCCAGAGCCATCATGCTCTGACCTGATGAGACCCTGACACATCTGGGTGGTCTCAGAGGGGTGTGATCCCCAGCCCCACTGGAACCCCTTTCTCCTTGTGCCTGTGGGCTGTGATGATGAGCTGGGTATCCCTCAGGAGCCTAATACTTCACACAAGGAAGAGCAAAATATAAAAATTATGGAAGAGGCTTAGACAGTGTCAGAAGACAAGCCATGAAAAGAGCTGGCAAAGAGTGTTACTAAATATTTTAAGATGAAATAAACCTAATATTTTACAGGGCTCTGGTCCATTATATTTGTTCAAATTATATGTGCATCTTCTAATAAATACCTCTGCAACCGTAAACACAAAACATGAGAGGGACAGAGGAAGAAAAATCTTGCTGAACAAGGGAGTTACATACTGTAGGAATGCAGGAGTCTGTGATCTGCGTTATTTCTTTGCTTAAGGCCACCTAGCAACAGCACATAGGTTAATCCTCCACAGACTGAACAGACAGCATCAGCCAACAGGAAAACAAAACATCCCTGCTAGAAAAAAAATCAGAACAAGGATTACCCATTTGCAAGAGCATTGTAGGAACAGAGAGCAACAAATAAGAAAGAGGTATACATGATACTCCTGCAAAAGGAAGATTTCGCTGTAAATAGAGTTATTGTCCACCTTGTTATTAAAAATACAAAAAGAGCTTTACAATATTTACAGAAAACCTCTGTGGGAGCTGTGGGAGCCCTGCTTCCACAGGGAGCTGGGAAGATGAGCTGTGGTCAAGGCTGGTTGCCATCTTAGAGAGCACTTTTAAATCATAAGTAGAGTGTCCTCTAAACCAAAAAATAAACCTCTGGCGCCATAACCCTTCTGCCAGGGGTTAGCAGCACCTTCAAGGGCAGGTTTAGATCTCTACAAGCATTTCTAGGATGCAGATATATCTGGACATACCATCACTTTCTTAAAGCCATTGTTTGCAGTGACTCAGCCCACTCTCTTTGCAGCTCTGCCAGACTCCCCCGCACCAGGACATTCTGCTAAAGGGGCCTGGGAATACAGAATCAACTCACCAGGAGATCCCCACCGTGCCAGGGCTGCTCCACACAGCTGCTGTGCCCTGGAGAAGACAGCCTGCAGGGCTTGCTGGCCCCAACACCTGCTGTGCCTGCAGAGCCTGTGCTTCGTAGCACACAGGGTAGCCCTGGCAAAGCTGCAGCCCAGGAGCTGTCCTGTCCCTCTGACATTGCCATCCCTGCCACTCCCCCGAAGGAGAGCCACCAGGGATGGGATTTTGGAGGAAAACAAGGTGGGAGGCCACCGCCGCTTGCCAGCCTGCTGCAGTGCTGTGCCTGTGTTCCCGCTGCCCGCCTTCCTCTCCGCCCCAAGCTGAGTGTCACCTGCTGCTCACCAGTGCCAGCACAGCTGGCACTGTCCCCAGGGCAGCTTCTGGCCCAACTTTTCTGAGGGGTCTCTGCAGCACAGCACACCCTCCTGTGCTCGCTGAGGGATGGCGGCCAACGTGGTGCCACGCGTACCTGCGCATGTGGGATGTGATTTATTGAGGGTTTATTGTTGCTCCTTTTCTGCTGTTCACCAACAGATGGTAGCAGCACTGCTGCTGTCATGCCAGGCCCGAAGCTGCTCGCAGCAGGCAATGACTTCTGCTCTGAAACTTTTCCTACTTGATGAAAAGTCATGCTTGCCCATCTCCTTGCCCCTCATTAGCTGCCTCTCTAGCGCAAGTTCAGAGAACAAATTATCTCCCAGCACACCATGTTCTCAGTTCAAAGCTCTAGGGAGGGACATGGGCAGTTATTGGGGTTAAATCTCTGTTCACTGAGGCTGGTGAATCAAAACATGCTCAAGTGCACCAGCAATGCCTGGGCTGAATGCCTCAAACCTCCTGTTCTGCGTGGAGCTGCAGTAGTGCATCCTACCTGGCTCTGCCCACAGCAAGCAGTTCCCAAATTGTGACCAACACTCAGCTCAAAGATGGGCATCTGCAAGACCCAAATTAATTAATTCATGTATTGTTTACAAATTAAATTCTTAGGTGTTATTAGACAAAATTCCAAGCATTTTGTGCCATTGGTTGCACTGGCCACTTGCACCAGACGGGATCTGAGCTACTCTGACTTCACTTTGCTGGGTGAGCACCAAAGCCAGCGGAAGCTTTGGCTAAGCAAGGTCTCGTTAAGATGGAGCTAACTACAGAGCTCAGGATTTGGTCTGCAGCGAAACTGCTCTGCAGAAGAAAAACAAACGAACAAACAACAACTCCGCTCCAGAGGCTTCCCCTAATTCTGTAAAGTGCTTTGAGGTTTGTGAGCAGCTCCGAATAATCGATAATACCATTAACAAAAAGGTGGCCGAATGGCAGCTACCTCTGATTAAAATAGAGCCCTCGGTGTATTGCAGCAAACAGCCATGTAGCCATTTCTCTGATCAGGAGCAGGTCTTTCCTAGTGTCATATAATTCATGTTAAAATTGCAGCAATAAGGCAGACTGCCTTGCAGCTGTTCACAAGTCTTTGGAGGCTGCCATTATACTTCACCTTTTTAATGCTTTATGTATTACAGTTTTATTTTCACCTAAGGCTGTGATCCTAAGCTTCCTCACAGCCTTATCTACAACTCGTATTTCAAAGCCTAATTTTCCTGCCCCCAAATGTAGAATAAAATAGCTTGCAAAAAGGGCTGCAAGGAAGCTGCAAGTTCTGCGGTTTTACAGCCCTTCTCCGTCAGATCTCTATAAGTACTATTCCTCACGGAGCCAAAAACTTCCCAGAGAAGTACTGTAGCTAGAAGATATTTCTTGACCTGGTGTACACTCTGTCCACCCCAGCTGGTGGAGAGATTATGAAATTTTAATTGGACTGAGAGCAAGATATCACTATAATTGGAGCCCAAGTGCCTGCACGAGCCTGAGAGCTAGGAATTGCTGGAAATCCTCGACAGTTGCCAATGGCCCCAGTGCCTGAATATGCCTGTGCCCCTGCACAGAGACAATACCCATCCTCTTCCCCACTCATGCTGCAGCCACTGGTTCCCTTCCAGAAATGAAGGGTTTTGCAAAGGAAGAATGCCCAGGCCCATCCAGGCTTCCACCTCCTCTGTGGTGACACTTGCAGCAGCACAAGAAACCATGAGAATATCCCAGCTCATCCTATCACAATCTTTTGGGAACATATGTTCCTTGTCACAAAAATGTCTTTTTGCTGCAGCGCTGGCAGTGGACTCTCACTCCAGTGAGCTGTGATCCCCTTCTCCAGTGCCTGGCTGGCTGGACAAGCCTGCTGGGGCTGTATGAGCACAGTGCTCCCATGGCAGGCACAGCTCGCCCTGCAGCACAGCATCTCAGGTCCACGCACCCTCTGGTTTTGTACCACCATCTGATGAGACATAAACCAAGCACTGACTTCCACCACCTCCAAAAGGTAGACAGGGCCACTGGTTGGAAAAGCAGGCATGCTGGAGGAATCCAAATGGTGGGATTATTTATTATTCACATAGGTGCTCAGCCCTTAGTGTGTTGCCTGGCTCCATGTAATCATAAAAATCACTCAGCTGAGTCAGTGATCTAAGTGTAGGCCCTCAGTCTAGGGATTCAAATTAAAGGTCATTCATTGTCCTAAGAAAGAGTATTTCTGAAAACACAACAATGACCTGAAGAAGCAGAAAGACAATTTAAAGCATCTATGTTGGGCAGAGGTGTCCTATGGGACACCTGAGCAAACTTTCTGCTGTTTTGAAACCACTGGAGCCAACTAAAGGAAATGGCACAAGTGGGGTTGGCTTCACTCAGGTCTCTGGCACCAGCAAGAGAGTGTGCTTGGGGACTAAGGATGAAATTTAATTTGGCTTATGTGCCTCATCTCCTTTAGCATCAGGATTGCTAAACAGAAAAAAAAACTAATTAAAAAAAGAAAGAGGCACTTGAAGAATGGACTGTTTGCCTCATACATAGCATTCATTGAAGCACACCTGGGAACAGATGTATGACCACAAGGGATGGCCCATCCTATTTATTGTTGGCTTCCTCCTCCCTCCTCACCTCCCCGTGGTCCACATCTCCCATTGCATCCCAGCAGAGCTGCAAACCTGCACCCAGCACCAGGCACAGCTGGGCCATGCTCTGCCCACTGTCCCCAGCCAGCCTTCACCCACCTGTGTAGCAACCACAAATGAAAAGCAAACAAAATAACCATAAGAAAATGCTTCACATTTTAGTTGCAGTTTTCATCTGAACAAAGCATTTTACAAGCCATGGTGAATTCAATTAACAAAGCCTTAACTTCTTAATTTATTAAAAACAGAGTCTGCTTTATGATCTCATAATTGAAATCAAGTTGCAAGATACTGACTAAATTCAATTTTTTCTCATTTTGTGAGAAAGTTAATGAAAAAGAGTATTGAAAACCTGAGTCTATTTTGAGTGGGAAGGGAAGGAAATCCACTTCTTTGTTATAATGAGCTATCTATGTTTCTGCTAAAACATTCTGCAGCCATGCCATCCAGCAGGCACACTGCGAATCTGAAGGCAGAATGAGGTCCCTGCCTCGGGAGCACAGGCCCTCATTTGGGAAGAAAGCGGCCTGGCGGCTCTGATCTGCAGCCAGCGCTCACCCCCAGCGCCGGCGCGGCCCCGAACAGGCCTGCCCAAGCAACCAGGGACCAAAGGCAAACAGTACCAAGCCCCCAGTTAGCATAAATAATTGGCTTTTCAACATGAAGGCCCCCACAGTGACTTTCCCGTTGAGGAACTACGTGCTACTAAGAGAATTAAAGGTTGAAGGTTCATTACAGGGACAAGTAGAGCACGGACTTTTGCAAAATGTCTCATTGATTAGCATCATCTCCAGACCTAAAAGAGAAATTCCAAAGAGAGCTGATAGGAAGTTGATTTTTGCTGGGGATTATTGTTATTAAGTATTACTACTATTATTATTGTTAATATTATTATTATTATTGATTTTGGTGCATTATTTTTATTAAAGGGAGAAAAAAAAAATGAAGAGGAAAGAAAAAGAAGTTCAATGAGCTTCTCATCAGTCTGGCTCCAGGTAAGGCTACTCACACTGAAAGGCAAAATAGAGTTGCACATACAGATGCTATTAATACTCCCTTTCTAATTAAATTCCACAAGAAATTGTGCAGGATATTTTTGTCCCCATACTCATTCTAGTCCCATCATCTTTTGATTAACTATCCTCATGCACTAGGAATTAAGGTATGACCTCTAACTTTTTTTGAGAGAGATGTGCTGTTTTTAATATTAACAGTCCATCTTTTCATTGTTCCTTGAGCAGGGTTGGGAGGAGAAATATAATTACACTCAATGGGGGTATAATTCATACATTAAAAGTGATATTAAAATGATAGGTAGCAAAATATAACAATGTAACAGCTTGTCTGTCACTCTTATGCACTGCTGGCACCCTTCAACCCCGTTACAAACACATCCCTGGAGGGAGTGCAGCAGGAAGACGTGAGGGAGATTAACACCAGCAGAGACCTCCCGGTGCCCGGTGCCGCGGGCCTCCTGGCAGGGATATCCAATTTAAACTCCTGGCAGGTCTCTGCTTCCTGCAGGTGCCACGTCCTCGAGCTGCCTGCTGCCACTGCCACACCACCAGCAGCCCTGGGTCTTGCTCTCCCAGCGAGAAACCGCCCCAGCATTGCAAGCTCCTGACGCAGAATCCCAGCGCTTCCGCGAGGAGATAACGTTACACACTCTGATGTATCTGGGGCATGGGAGGTCCTCCTAAGTAGCACACAGGAGAGCAGCTCTGCTGTCTGCAACATTGCCTCCTTCCCAGAAAAGCGAGCTGGCCCTGGCAGCGAGGAAGCCAAGCGCCCATCCCAAGGGCTGTTTGCACAGAGCCAGGCTGTGGGTACCAGCTGCCCACGAGGCAGGGGATGCCTGGGTTCAGCTACAGCTCTGCCACAGTGACACGTCTGGCCTGGCAAATCGTTTGAGCTTTGCCTGCCTGCGGAACCTGCAGCCCAGTTTCACTTGCACTGCTTATACGCGGCTGAAGAGAAACTGGTGCAAACCCCCAAGCATGCAAATCTGGGGATTTTTTTCCTGCTTAGCTGCAGGGTACTCCCTGTCAGCATAACCTAAATGCAAAACGCTGTTTGTAAACTGAATTAGGGCATCATCTGCTGAACACACCAATGTCCAGCGTCCTCCCCCTCCACACGGCTGCCAGGCACCCCTCTGGGGTTCCTGCACCAGCTCGCAGGCAGATGGGTTCATGCTGATCTGCCCTAATGTGACCCATTTGGGCTGAAGAGAATTAGAAAACATCCATGTGGGTGAGACCAATCCCCCAGGGAAGGGAGGCACAGTCTCCCCTAAAGCCCAACTGGCTCCAGAGGAGGATGGACAGGGGAATCTAGAGCTAGTGGTCTCAGTGTATGCCTTCCTCAGGCCACAAAGAGCTTTCTTCTGAGCTCAAGTGCTTTGGTTAATGACCACCGTGCTTTATCTTGTACGAAAATCAAATTAAGTATATGCTCATATTTAAGTGTAACTGACTCCTTGCTTTATCCCCACAAAGAAAAATCTGCAATTACTCCTCTCCTGATAATGTTCCCGTGACACTGGAGCCATGCTGCCCCTCCTTGTGCTCGAGCTTCAGAGTCCCAGTCTTCATGTTCCTCAAACACAAATAGTAGATGTTGCTTCTGACAGCAATTAGCTAACCTTCAATTAATTTTTTTTTCAGGTCCAGTTTTGAGACCTGAAGGTCCTGATGAATTAAACACAAGTGTAAAAACATCAGTGCTGTCACTGGGGGATTCTGAAAAGGTGCAGCTCCATGTGGAGAGGAATGTGAAAATCCTGAAATATTCAGCCTGAAACCTTTTATCAGCAGTCAGCAAAAGTCTAGCAGCAGGAGCTGCACTGTACTCACAATATTCTAGGTAAAATATGCAAATTGTTCACTTTTGTCTGGATAGTGAAATATGTATTTTAAGACTGACCAGTTTTGAAGAGCACCAGCCCTTCCTGCTCCCTGCTTTTTACACCCACAGGTCTCATTTAGACACCAGTTAACGAACTGGGAAGTGAGACTGTTGGGGGTCCTGCTGCAGTGAGCAGATTTCTTGCCCTTCATCACCCTGCGAATGTAACTGCAAGATTTTTGCCATGGTTGTATCTGTTTCAAGGAGAATGGATGATGGGAGTTCTCCACAGCCAGAGTGCACACGTTGCTCTCTCCAAGCGCTTCCCAGCCACTGCCCCACACCTCAGGCCTGACATTCAGCCTATTTCTCCAGGCATAGGAGTTGGTTTCATCCCCACAACCTCTTTATGGTTTTGCCCCTTTTATTCCTTTTTCCAACATTGAATATTTTAGTTCCATTCTTCATCACTCTTCACCATACAAACATAAGGAATTAACTGGCACCAGAAGCAAGGTTTTGCTGCGTTAATTACAGCAGCCCCAGTTCTTTTGGAGCGGTGTGGAGCAGCACATCGCGGCAGCCCCAGTGGAAAACAGATCACCGACACGGTGCTGCGCTTTCTCAGGCTGCGGCACCAGGAGCAACCCCAAGGAATTAGGTTTTCTTCATGTCTAAAATTAACTGGAGAAAATAGTACTTGCCATAGCGGCTACCCCAAATAACAGCATCAGAAGCTTCCTGTGGCAGAAATGTAAACTGGTGTGATCTGGAATTTCTACATCAAGCAAACCCGGCATATCCACGGCACAACAGTCTGCCCAAAGAGTAGGACAAGGGTGACTGCTTTGGCATCCATCCCTCCCTCTGAGCCCCATCCCACCTGAGGCTCTGCTTCACTCTTGGCTTGTCCTCCCCAAAACACGGAACAAGTCCCAGTCCTCAGGTACACTCAGTATTAAATAAAACCACTTTCTGTGTCACCATAATTTTCATGTTAGCTAGAAAATTGTGGTTTTAGAGGCTAGAGCAATCACTGATGTGCTGTTTCAGGCAGCACACACACAGAAACTAAAATGACCACATTGGGATAAATGGGCTTCATGTTAATTTCTGGTAACCTTCAGAATGGTAAACAAGACTGAAAAATAATGCACTCCTGGAAAATGTAGGACACTTGGGATGTGAGGTAAAATTTTGTGATTTATAGCCAGCTGTAGTTTTATGCAGTCTTTGAATTAGATTCCATTTTCCATGGGCTGCTGGTTCCTGCAGTCTGCATCCTTGTTGGCCAAAAAGATAAAAGGATGGTGGCTCTCATCTTGAACATTTCTGGGTGTAAGCTGGTTTTTAAACAGAATTTGAAAATACTTGGGTATGCATTTATCCCACAGCATTAGTTCTTCTTTTTCCTCATACAGTTATACCCAACATTCTCTACAATTTCACACTCCTGAATCCTGCAAAGCCTGAGGTAAGACTATTTAATGGTATCCATACCATGGATAGACCTTCAAAATGCCCTACCATCCTCTGATCCCAGTGCCCCAGGAAGCCCCACATCATGGCCAGCCACGTATGATTGCACAGCATGGGGAGTAACAAACTACATCCAGCTTTTAAAAGCTCTGTTATATTAAAGGCTAAATCTGTCTGTCTGTCTGTCTATCTAGTAATTATTCCAAGATATTACCATGACAGTCAGGAAAACAGGCAGCTAGAAATTCCTTGGTAAATTATATATATATAACATTACCCTATTAATAAAGAAAATATTTATACAGTCAAGATATTTTTGAGCCTCATGCTTCCACTTTCTGTGAAGCCTTTACCTGGATATGCACATTTTCATATTTTATTGTTAACATAAGATTTAAGTGCATATCTAAGGGTTTAGCAGTGCAACTGGAAAGCTCTCCATGGACCATGAGTCATTAGCTGCAGCTTACAGCAGATAAGCACTGAGCCTTTGGAGTAAAAACCAGGGGACTGTGCTTATTTGGGGTGGCTTGCAAGTGCTGGAGAGGAGTGGTGTCGAAGGATGCAGGTCTGGCCTTAGTATATCACTCCCAAGGGGTCTGTGGTCATGTGGTGTCCTGGGCACATAGAGTTGCTGTATCATCACCATGCTGGCATGTCAACCCATAACTTTATTTATTAAACAGCATCTTCCCATTTTTTTCTCTATTGCACATCCTGACAGCCTCACGTAACTTGAGATGGCTGTTCAGTATATGTGTCTTGGCAGAAAATAAGAGCTAGAAAAGAAGACACAATGCTCTTTTTCAAGACAGCCCAGGGTCAACCTGTACACTGGTTCCTTCGGGGGCTTTTCCACGCTCCAGTCCCCAGCCAGCGCTCCGGCACCGCCCGCCTGCTCGCCCAGGCGCCTGCGAGAGCCTCCGCAGTGCGCGGATTTAAGGCTGCTTTTGGAAACAGGTCCAGCAGGACTGACCTGGGATCCCCTCAGCAGGGCCGGGCACAGCTCCTGCAAGCTACAGGCACCAGCAGTAGGCCAAATATCCTCCACACGCAGTTCCAGTTCATCGGGGTTTCTGTGCAGGAGGACGGCGCTGGGCCATGAAGAGCGCAGGAGCTGGAGGTGGATGCAGCCCCCCAAGCTTTGTAGCCACAGTCACTCCCTGTGTGGGGGACTGGATTCATTTCACCTCCAGCAGCTCTGGGAGGCCGGCACTGATGGCATTAACACCAGCCACAGACGAGACTGGGTTTCCTCGGCCCCAATGTGCAGGGTGACAGCAGCAGTGGTGCCCAGGGAGCAGCTGGGTGTGGGTCCAGCACCAGCCACACTCTCGATTCAACTGCTGGTGTTTCCTTCTGCAGGAGCGAGGTGAGACCTTTGAAAAGGATCTTGAAGGAGGTGAGGAAAACCCCAGACACAGCCTCATCTCTGCTAAGCAATGCCAGTGGGGAAGTCAGCAGTGTGGTTCAGCCATGAGCAGCAGCAACTCCAGGCACCAGCACAAGTGGCCACCCAGCATGAGCTGCAGAAAGTCCAGAAGAGGACAGTGAAAATCATGAGCACATACAGTTTAAATGAGCCTGTGTTTTGGGAAGGGCCACTGCAAACGAGCTGAGCATCTGAAGGTCCCACAAGAGTCAATGGCAGTAGCAGGCACATGGCTTCTCTGACAATCAACACTATTTTGCCTTTTCTCTCCTAATGATAAGATATTAACAGAAAACCAAGACGATAGTCCTTACACCATCCAAAGTGCATCTGCAACCTGATGGACAGGTAGCAGACAGAGAGGACTCCCAGTACCAGGGTGCCTTCAACCACCAAGTGCCAGCAGAGGAGGTGCCACAGCTATCACTGCCAGCAGTCCTGCTGCAGAAGGGGAGGACATGCTCTCTCTTGCCCCAGTATTTCTCATGGCACATCAGGTTGCTGGTACTAGCAATCCAACCCTGGGCCAGCAAAGCCACAGAGCTACTGGTCACATCCTGCAGCTTCTTCTAGCAGTGACAGATCTGTTCTAAAACCACTTCCTCTTTACGGAACTCTTTAGTGGTTCTGAATAATTATTCCCTGTGATGCTACTTCCCATAGTTTTAAGAGCCAGTGATATATTTTACTGCTGTCTATCTATTAGATTTTCATTTCCTCAGGAACACAAGCACTGAGAAAGGGGACGGTGCAGGCTCCCTGTGATTGGACATGAAGCACTGGCAATAAAAACTTGCAGCAAGTTTTCATTTTCTGCTTTCTTGAGCTAAGTTTCCGGAGAACTGACATCCATTTGTCAAAAGAGAATATTATGAAGTGATACCTATGAGCTTATAAGCGAAACCTATTGACTTACTGTCTCTGTGAAATTTCTTCTCAACTCTTTCCAACAGAGCTGAACACAAAGCTGGCCATGTCTCTAGGGAGCAATTCAAATAAACTTTTAAGCTAGTACCAATGCCCAACACAACTCTCTCCAGGACTGGCAAGACTTACAGAAACCCACTGGGAAGAGCTGTACAAGTGCTGCTGTGAAGAGCTGTGTGCTCTGTGAAGAGCTTCCCTGTGATTTGGTGTGGCTGATGCTCTGGGGGCCATCACACAATGTCTGGGTGGGGGGTCACCAGGGGATCAGTGATCACTGTCACCCATGCAGATGATGCAGATCTCCTGCAAATAGCAGAACACTCTCTGCAACACTCCATCCTTTGAATTAAGAAAAGAGCATGTAGCATGTCCAGGACCTGCAGCTGAAGGAGGCAATTATGCAGCAGAGTGCCAGGTCACAGCACACAGGTAAAGACACACAAAGGTGTATTCCCCCCTTTTTCTATTCTGCAGAATAGCCCAATGCCCTGGCAGAGGAACAGAAAGATGCGAGGGGGCAAACCTAATCTGGCCACGTGCTCCAGGCAGGCTGGGCTAATTTGGGTGTGCAATGCCCTGTGCCTCCTGCTGTGTGCTTTGCATGGGCAGCCAGGACAGGCTGAGGTTCCTAGCAGGCCGTGGGAGGAGGCAGCCACCCTCACACCCACAGCCTGTTCTATGGAAATTGCACTCTGTGATGGTAGGAAGTCTCCTGACGCAGGGACAGGAAAAGTTTTGGCTGTCTTTTTCCCTTGTCATCTCTGCCTGCTGTTATCCCTCCTTGCACTGGAATAAGGAGGTCAGCCAGACCCACACAATTAGAGGAAATTGTGTAAGGTTGACCTTGTACCCTGCCAGGTCCTTTCAAGCGTGGGCAGTCTTTATCAGTAGCAGCATAGAAAACAGAAGAGATGTGCTTATAGGTGGGAGAATGAGATTGTTAAGACATTTTTCCCCTCACTCTCCACAAACTAAGATAGTACCTCTGCCACTTGGGTGAACTTAGGTTATTCCCACTCATATCTGGCAGCCCGTGGTTTCCTCCTTCATCTTGACTTCTGCTATTTTCATTCTGTGATGTCTGTACTTTTGCACTATTGGGAGTGGATTGTGTGTGGATCACTAACTTTTGGACAGGTCAGCTATCTCAGCCTGAGCACCACTAGATGGATACTAATAAGAGGAAACGAATACATCAAAGACAATTCTCTCTTTTACTCCTCATATCCCTCTCCCAGGCACACTGCTTTCTTCTGCTCTTGTTGTTGCTGCCCTTTCTCACTCTGCGTTTATGCTCTGATTTCTGCAGATGGAGCTGTACCAAGAAGAGGTGAAGATTGACTTTTTAGGTCTGCTGGAACTACACGAATGAGCCTGCGTGGAGTCTCCCCTTCAAAAGGGATCATGTAAAAGAGATAAGGGATTCTACAAACTGCACATCAAATTTAACAAAACAATTAGAGCTGTGCCTGTTAGGAGACAGGTGATGGTGCTGTAGGGAACACATCAATGGAATGTGGAAGTGGCTGTTGGAAGGAGAGATCTAAACCCTATAAAGGACGGGGGTGTCAAGTCCAGTTAAACAGCTGGAGGTGGCTGTAGCTAATATTTGGTCCACATGGATCTAGGTAAGGACACCATGTTTGTCACTTCTTGGCAGAAGTGCAGGAGCCCTGGAAGAGCAGAGCAAACACCCCTTCATTTTGTACAGCTTTAGAAGACCCAAGAGTGGAAGCTGGGGGGTCTCTGTGGTTGCTATGAGCTGGAAATAAGTTTTTCCAAGGACACTGTCTAAACATAAGGTCAATTTCCCTTTATTTGGAAATGGTAGAATCTGGAACATGGTGTGACTGACCAATACATAACAACTGTGTAGTTGTCCTACCCACCAACAGACCCTTGTAACTCAACCCAGTGACAGGAGTGAGTCGATCATGCAGAAATGTTGGGGTCCAGAGTCTCTGTGGCCACACTGACCTTGGCTGCAGACATGCACATGTCTCAGCTGCATTGCTGTAGCTGCCTCTGAAGGTCCAGTCTGACTGGCAAAATCTCAGCTACCAATGGTAATCCCTGAAAAGGAACTGCTCCAGCCCGACCGTCAGGCTGGCTTACAACAGCTGCAGTTAGGAAAAAACATCCTTTACCAATAAAGGGGGTAAACTGGATTTGGAAATCAACAGGATAAAATAACCTGGATTCCTAAAATACTGTTTCTACAGCACTTTGAGGATTTCGAAGGCAAAAAGCAAGCATGGCAGGAGGAATGTGCTGGGTGAGACTTCCTGTTTCTGCTGCACTGGCAGGTTACAGGAGACAAGGCTCTAAAGCTGAGAAATTTGGTGGTTTGGACCCATGAATTCAAAGTAGTTGGGCACTGGGAGCTTTGTGCAAGTTTGTCTGCACTGGGACCTAGGGCGCTTTCCCAAAGCCGTTTGAGTTACCTCCTTTGGAAACACATGAAGGCAAAAATATCCCACATGGCAAAGGTCTACCAGGTCACCAAGCATTTTGTAGGGCCTGGGGAACAGGGTGGCAAATATGCTGATTTCCAGCAACTGAATCAGTTTGTGGGATAGTTATGGATGCACAGAACTCTTGCCTAACCCCTTCTTTATCTCCTGACTTTTTTTTTTTTTTTCCCCTCAGTTTAAGTGTCAGCCGTAAGAACAGTGGCATGGCACAGGGAATAAAGATACACGAAATGCACTCAGTCCAATCCAAAGTGCTCACCCTGCTTTGGACACATTAACAGGCCTGGGCACAGCAAGTAGTTGCTGGAGGTGCCATGATCTGCAAAGGAGCCCTGAGACATCGGCTCACATCAGAGAGCCTGCATTAGACACAGCGGAGAAAAGCAAACCAGAAGTGCAAGACAAATTAATGGCTTTGCAATTTGTCACTACAGCAATGGTGTGAGTCCAGGTATGCAGACCAGGCTGTCTGGCACCAGCCTCAAGGCACTCTGGGCAGATAACATGTGCAACACGTTCTTGAAAGACACAGCCTTCAGTAATAGCTTTCAAATCTGTTTTCAAAAGCAGTAAGTCCCTATTAAACTAATGATTCTAATTAATTAAGCATATTTTTATTATCTTAGCAAACAAGTGAGCACACAAACAAGGTTCAGTGACCAGTTACTTCCTAGATTTCTTTACACACAGGCTATTTGTTGAAAGCTGTTTTAATGGCTTGTGCTAAGTAAAATGGAACAATCCTTCCATTAGTGCAACTTGGAGATGGCCTCTCACTTGTGGTTTCTGTTTTTCAGATGCATTAATAACTACAGCTCATATTAAACCCCAGCATCAAGGGCTTGCTCCACGTCTGGTTATTAACAAGCAAGTGGGAAGTTCTGCCTGAGCCCCAGGGCACTGCTGGGAACAGGAGGCAGCTCAGGCATCTCCTCCCAGGCTGCACATCACCTTACAGCCATGCCCTTCAACGGGCAGCATGAATGTAACACAGCACACGTGGATCCAAGGCACCTGTGGCCTGTGGCAGCACAGGGCAGGGCACAGTCACAGGGCAGGGCGCTGGCCGTGCTCCCGAGGACGCTGCCAGCCTCTTCCTCGGCTGTGTGCAGGTACCTCCTCCTGAAACCCTGTGCCTGTGCTGAGGCTGGGCACCAGCTCACGCTGTGGCCTCCTGCCATCACCCACTTCAGCACAACAGCCCAGCAGCTCCAGCCTTTGCTCTGTGCTTTTGGCTCATGTCTGGGTTTTCAAATACAAGATTACTGCAGTATTTCAAAGATGAAACACCAATCACCTCTGACACTTGTTTTTAAACCTCATTCCATATTTGTGTGTGCAATGTATTTTCCCTAGTGGTTGTACTGAGAAATTATGGTAGATTTAAATTTTTTCAACCCAATTATTCTCCTGAATGTTTTCTGCTAGCTGAAAAGTAGTATATTGGGGGAAAAAAACCCAACAATAATGAATTCCGATTTGACCAGTGGGGTCAGAAAACATCCTCCCATGTGGTAGGGTGGTCCCAAACTTGTGTTGAGGAGCTCACAGCTGCCCACTCACAGCAGGTATCTCAGCCCAGCCAATTTTCTTCAGTTGTGATCTAACACAGCTATTGCACCCCATGCGAAAGCAGGCTATTCAGTTCACTGAAGAAGGCGATGTACAACTTTTTTAACAGCACTAGTGGAAATGTTTCTACCTCCAAAATTTTTCTGTGCACATCAATGCTTCCTGCCCAAAGCAGGGAGGTCAAGGCTGTTTTCCAAATGTCTCTGATGACAGGCAAGGCAAGTAGAAATGCACAACCTACAATGATTTTGGTGCAGATTCCAGGGAGACCTCAGGAGGACTGGACCTTGGACAAAGAACCCAGCAGTATCTCTAGGCAGCACAGCTGGCTTCGGTCGTCACCGTGTTGCTGGGGCAGGGTACAGGCCACTACAGCCCATGCAGAGTTGAGCCAAAATTGACAAAAAGTAACCCAGATCACTTTCTCTGAAAGCAGCATGGAAACCCTCATATGTTCCCATACACCACTGGGCCCCTCTGGGGCAGGGAACAGACACTGAGGAGTGGGAACATAATCCTGACCACAAGGAGATGCCACCTGAGTTTGCCTCCATCCTACCAAGCCGTAGTTCACCAGGTCCAGCAGTCGTTTTTGGCTGGCACAGGCTGTCTTGGGCTGTCTTGGGCCTGCCCATAGCAAGCCCCCACATCCTGCCAAGCCCCTGTGGTGGCACAGCCCTCCCGCTGGCCCCCACTCGACCACCCCCGCGTCTCCCAGCTCTCCCCGTTTGCTAACATTCCCATTAGCTGGTAATGACTGCCATTTAGAAAACATATTTCCTCCCACATGGTTCCAGAGGGGTTTGCAAACTGAGCGACAAGAGCTCAGCAGGGACTGCTCTGCTCTCTGGGGCGCAGCATCGCGGCGGCTCCAGGGTGCACTGCAGCCCAGGGAAGTCCCACGCACCAGCACTGCTGTGGGACGGCGCTGCCAGCACGGGGCTTGGCACCGGGGACAGATTCCTGCACGCAGAGCAGGGAATCGGCCCCAACTCGACCAGAAAGCCTGAGGCATCAGGGGTGTCCCCAGGCAGCGCTGCATCCCAGTGAGGTCGGTGCTCGGTGGGCAGAGGCTGCCCAGGGACCACCTGCACCGGGAGGGGCTTGGCACGGCAGGTTTGCAGTACCTCCGGTCCCGCACCTGTCACGGGGCAGAGAGAGCTGGCGAGACAACAACCTGGCAAAATTCGGCTACTTCCCTAATTTTCTAAATGTCCAGCCATTAAGTGTTTATTTCAAATTCCTTGCCACGGAGTCATTACGCATTCAGGTGGAGAGGAAAGTGAGCTCCACGGGAGGCTGACAGTAATTCTGCATTAGTTAAGCATTAGATGACAGACGTACAAAGCAAAGCCATTACTCCTGTCAGCCGCTCTGTCCCAGCTCTGTCTCCATTGTGGAGCTCCTCCAACCAACAGCTCCGGAGCCCTGCATAAATGCAGGAATGAAAGCCTGGCAAGAGGGGGGAGAGGGGAGGAGCCAGTCATAATTAGAGGTGAATGAAAGTGGGGGGAAGGATTTTGTCTGGAACACAGTTTGGCAAAGTGTTACCATTGCATTTATTTATTTCGGTGCTTTTCTGTTGAAGCAATGTCATGGATACCAACCTTTGCTAATGCACATTGGCCATTTAGAGCAGGCATGTCAGAAGCAATGCTTACACAGACTTTGGATTGCTAAATATTAAACAAATCTGAGTGTATTTGAAATTCATCCCATTAGTAATGATATTGTAAAACCACAAGAAATCCCTAGAAAATTTGGCCTCCAAATAGTTTTGACTAAATTGCTTACTACATACAAATCAGTAAGGACTATTAATAGCAAAAGAAATACATTAAGAGATCACAGAGTACAGCTAGGATCCAGAATTGTGTAAGAAATCAATGATGCTTTTCTGCAGAGTAAACTTTAAAAGACATTAAATATATAGAAAATCAATGCAAATTACAATTTCCTATGATTACTGTTATTGGGTGCAAAATCAAGGATACATGGAGCAAATAATTAATTCTTTGTAGCATTTCTTCAGCCCTCCATGATCAGCCTATCTGAGCCTTCACAAGCCTAAGGACTGTCCCATCACCAGGACCCTGCAGTTCAGAAACATCTCCAGACCTATAAGGAAGAATTTCCAATATGGCAGAAAACCAAACTGGTGTCTTGGACAAGTCTTTGTGTGAAAGGCAGAGCAAGTCTGAGGTAAGTCCTTCCTATTGCATTCTATTTAACACAGAATTATGTCCAAGAACCTAAATAACGCATTGTAAGGTATTTAAAGACATAATAAGGAAAAAAAAAATAAATCCAACCCCCCCAAGCCTCCATTCTTTTTGTTTCCCAGATTATGTCCATGTAATGTCCATGCTAAAAGCTTTTGCACAAGACAATGCAAAGACACAGTGTGAAGAGGACCCACATTCCCTGTGTGTCAGTTTGTGTGAGGACTCCCACAAGTACAGAAAATAAGGTCCAGAAGAAGTAGAAGGTACCACTCTCTACGATCCTGGTGAGACTCAGCTGAATACTTACATTCAAACATCTGAACAAGATCTGCTAAACTTTCAGTGCAATTAAATTCTCCCAGTACCTCCTGGTGCTATTTTTGCCCCAAATACTGTCACTGCTGTGCAGCTTCAGTCCCCTCACTCTCTGTGGACAGACAGAGTCAGCAGTGAGGATGTTTCCCTTTAAAAGCACCTCAGAACAGCTTTTGTCTGCTTTTACTTTCTTCCAAAAATGGGCCATACAACAAAAGGAAAGGGACGATGGCTGAAATGGCACCTGGATGGCTCTGTGCACCTGAGTCCCCCAGCAGCACCAAGCTTGCTGCTTTAGGGGTGCTCTGCCCCAAGTCCAGCAGCTCAAGCCATAACAAGCCCTTTCTGTGAACTAATAGCAGAGGAGAAAAGAACAGGTAATTTTGAGAACCAGAAACCTCCTATTGTATATCTTCAGTTTTAAGTTTAAATCTAACCCAGAGATGAAAGCCCCTTTAGTCTAGCCCATGCCTGTAAGATCTCTACGGAGAAGCACAGAACAAACCTCACCCCCACTGGACTTTCTAATGGTCCTGCAGGGCTTCTTGCCCAACACTCGAAGCCTGTTTTACTTTCTCTCTCTCCTCCCACCTTTAAATACTTCAACATCACCCACCTTTTAATGACTGACTTCAATATTTTATTGCCCTGTACCACTTTCTGTTAAACCACCCTTAATAATTTCCCTCCTGCCTGTTAGACACTCCCCCTTAATAAATTATTAAAGCATGTATTTAGATCACAGAAGCAAAGGAATTAGATTACATTGATCTATGGCAATTTGCTCTCAAACAATTTCTTCATGAAACAATATCCCTGCCATGCTTCATTCAATCGAACCTTAGTATTGAAATCCCACCTCCAACGTTTCCATCAGCCTGGGAGTCAGAGTGGGCACGGGGAAGGGGCACACCATGTGGTGGGGACACCCAGCACGGCCACATCCTCACTGGGCAGGTGCTTTGAAAGGAGGGCCCCACAGAGAGGGTTATCAAACTTGAGAAGGGGTATTTCCTCCTTCTGGCATCTCATTTCTCTTTGGCAGTATTTTTCTTAAGGAAGAGACCAGATGGAATTTTAATTATTTTCAAGACTTCCCTGAATTACCAATGTCTCCACAGAGCCCTGCGCGCTGGCTCAGGTGGCTGTGGTACCTTCCCAGTGACAGACTGGGACAGGTCTTCCCTTACCAGACTGTCACAGGCCCCTGTGATGGCAGCAAAACCACGACCCACAGCACTGCAGGGGGGCAGGCAGATGTGCAAGGGCCTCACAAATGCAAATGCACTGGGGAGAGACTGTAAGGGAACTTCTGTCCACTTTTATTTACAGGCAAATGTGCCTCACAAACCTCATCATTCTCCAAACCATTCCAGGTATCTGCATCAATTATTTAACACAGCAATTTATTCTCAAACAGAAACCAGCAAAACAGACAGTGAAGTGTCCCTGGAAGGCACCATAAATGAACAGTACCAAAACCAGCCTGTGCCTCCTGGCAGCTTGTAGTTCTGCCATCGGGGGGCCGAGGTACCCCGTCCCACAGGGAAAGGCTGGCACTGGTAGGCAGGTTAGGATGACTGCCAGAGCCCCCTGTTTCTTTCTGGATGGAATGGTGCCCTCACGGGTGCTGAGGAGCCCAGCTGAGCCCAGTGCCCACCTCTGAGAGGGGCCCTGCCCTGATGGCTAATTGCAGATGACACACTACATGGGCAAAACCCACTTAGCTTCAACAGCCTGCCTCTGTGGGGAAATTCATCTCCATCCAGCTCGGTGTATTCAAAGCAGAATAGCTATTTCTGACCAACCAAATCCATTATCAACCTTATTCTGAGCTCTAAAATTAGCCCAAGCTGAAAGTATAGATGAAGACTAACATTAATCAGGTAATTCAGTTTGTGCCTAAGCATGGGAGGTGACTTTGCACACCAGTGTGATGAAGGATTATTTCCCACAGTGAAAATCTACTCCACTTCTGAGGGGATGCATTTTTCCAGGGCAGACAGGTGGCATGAGCCACCCTGCCCTGCCCAGGCCAGCACGTGGCAATCAGCAGCACAGGAGGGTCCTGCCTTCATGGGAATGTGGTGCAGCTCCAGGCCGTTTGCCAAGGGGCTGCTGGATGTGTTGATGTCCCCAGCAGCCCTGGAGCACCCCTGAGCCAGGTGACCTCTTTGATACAGCCATGCTCCACCCTGTGGAGAAAGGAGCCCGTATATTTCTCCAAATACTTCTCAGTCCACCAATAAGATATTTAGGGGGATCAGTTTCATTCTAAAAATCAGCAAGAATAATTGGAGAGGTGTACAAAATAGCAGCAGCCAGGGCACCTTGCTCTGCTGCACAGAGCTTAGCACTGTGTGGCTGGTTGGCCTGCACAGCACTCAGCCTGCAGAGCATAATTATGCTAATTTTGTTAACTTCCCACATAAAAAAATGAAATTAAACTCTTTCCTTCAGAGTCCCATTTGAGACTTGTGAGAAGAGTTTTCAAGCCTGCTTTGCCACTGTGGGAAGAGAGAAGAGAACCCAGTGTGCCAAGAGGGGGGTTTCTAACTTAGGGAATCTTGGAGAAAAACAGCTGTTTAAGTGCTGTTGCATTTATCAGATCTTTCAATAAATTATTGAGGAAACTGTTAATAGATGAGCCAGTCTGCATTTGCTGTGTGTTATCACAGCAAATCACAGCAACACACAATTTTCTACAAGATTTGTATTGTTTAGGTGGGTGCAGTGCTTTCTGCACAGGAGGTGGAGTGCTCCTGGCTATCTGTCACTCCCACTGCCCCTGAACACTTGAAGTCACCCGTCTGGGACAGGCTGGGGTGGTGGGCAGAGCCAGGGGGGCTTGTTTCTAATTTTGAGGCAGTTTTGTTTCCTTTTTTTTAAAACTCAGAGGTAGCTAACAAGGAGTATCCATTTCTCACCCAAATCTAATTCACTCAAATTCTAGTTCTAATCTAAATCTAATGTTTAAATAGAAATTTCCATATTTTAAACCAAGTTTTTAATTTCATGTTCTTATATAAATGCTCTAGGTAGAAAGCTGAACAAAGAAACTGCAACACAGGAACAACTTTCTTTCCCTCTGTGCCCAAGTTCATCTCCACAAGCTCTCAGTGGCAGAACAGTTGGAGCACAGATGCAGAAACAGAAGACCACCTCTGATTTTCCCCAAATAAAACAACTTTAAATCAAAATTCCAGTTAAATCAAGTGAGGGCTGGTGATTTCCTCAGCCTCGTGGAACTACTGAGCCTTCCTGCGCCTCCTGTGCCGGCCTGGGCGTGCAGCCGCACGAAGCTGCTCCCTGTGCCCGGCCCCGGGGCTGCAGCTCTCGCCCATCGCCCCCCCGAGCCGCCACACACAGCCCCAGCTGTTCTGATTGATGCTTTCAGGATACGGGAAAGGGACTGCGCGGGATACCCCTCAGCCTGGGGAAGGAAGTCCTCTGTCATGCAGCTCTATTTTTCCTTTCTGCTCTTTCTGTAATCATCAGCCAGAGCAGGCTCCATACCAAAAGGTTAAAAATACCACAGGATACGGTATTGGTACAGATGGATAACAGGGAAACAATACAGCCCTTCCATCATGCTTTACTGACATAAGCAACCCGACGTACATGGGAACCATCCCAACAGAGCCGAACAATGCTCAGACGCATTATTTCAATTCCCCTTCTAGCTTTTCCCCCGCTCCTTTCTTTTCCGATGGCTCCCAGAGGCCAAATGCGTCCTGCAGCGCCAGGATGCTGCTGATCGCTCCCCCACCCCGGGCACGGGTCTTGCTGAGCCACCGTGGGCCGCCCTGGCTTCCCCCACGGCCCGGGCTCCCTGCGAGCATTCCAGCTGGGAAAGGGCCGGGGAAGGCCCGGGCAATGCTCGGGGTCCCTGCGAACATTCCAGCCGGGAAAGGGCCGGGCTCCCTCCGAACACTGCAGCCGGGAAAGGCCCGGGCTCCCTGCGAACGCTGCAGTGGGGAAAGGCCCGGTCTCCCTGTAACCATTGCAGCCGGGAAAAGCCCCGGTTCCCGGCGAACATTCCAGCCGGGAAAGGCCCGACCGGGCCGCGGCGCGGCTCCAGCCCGGGCCGGGGATCCCCGCCCCGCC
>VXBQ01006513.1:29765-41059 GCA_013400175.1 Phainopepla nitens | reverse complement strand
AAAGAAAGAAAGAAAGAACAATAGGGAAAAAAATAGCGGAAGGAAGGAAGGAAGGAAGGAAGGAAGGAAGGAAGGAAGGAAGGAAGGAAGGAAGGAGAGTATCTAATTATTTTCAGTATAGAAACAGTACCTTTCAGGCTGACATGGGCATGAAGAAAAATGGCTGCTGTTTTCATTATTTAAATGATATTAATTTCTCCAGCTAGAATAGATGTGTAGTTGTCAGCATCAGGTTCTAACCAGAAATTATTTATTTACAGTTATTAAACCGAACAGCTACAGGGTTTTGTCACTCACCTGGTGGGAAAAGGCCAGCTGTCCCTCCAAGCTGTGGCCATTCTGCAGGTTGGTGTCAAAAACATCCCAGAAGTCCAAATCTTTTAACAGGTGCTAAAAGAAGAGGTCAAGGATTATCCTCTGCATCTGAGAGTCCTGTTTTTGTTTTTGTGTTTTATTGTCAACTGTTTTAAAAGAAAGCAGCCCAATCTGCCTTTGTTTGTACAGGACACCCCTTTAACTGTGAAGGTCTAGAAACACCAGGCTTAAGAAATGCCTGAAAACAGGTAAGTGAACGTGGATACAGCAATGAGCACAGCAGCCAAAGCAGTGGCACCACACCCCAACAGCTACAAACCCTTGGCCTCTCTCACTCAGTGCCCTACTTTAAAAGACGTACAGGCACTGAGCTACCAGCCCTGTAAGGATTAACAACAGAGCACACTGACCTGCAGTGTTACTAATCATAGCTTGGGCACACTGCAAAGTCAGACTCTCTGGTATTAATGCTAACCTGCACACAAGTTAAAACAAGCTGACAAATGAAGTGCAATTGGTATGAAAAGTTAAAGCCAGATTTTATTTCATGACAAACAGATGTCATCTGAGGCTGGTTCTAAAAAAGGATTTAATCCATGACCATAATGTAGGTCACTAGTTTTGATAGAGTTTGTGCCTAGTATTCATCCAAGGAATCAGACTCAGCACATCAATAGCTCTCAAGAGTGTACATGTAGTTTCTTCTTACCAGCATTTAATAAAAGAAAATAAACCAATTAAGCAGATATTTTTTGCTGACTTCACCATCATTTTCAATCATTAAAGCAGTATTTAATTTACAACAAAACACTATACTCTAATCCGATGCATCCAAGAATATTCATGTTTAAAACCTGAACCGCCCTCACCGTTTCTGCTGCCCCTCTGGTTTCCCCATGAGCTTCAGTAACTCAAAAGAATTGCAACCAACTTGGTAACTAAAAAAGAAAGCTTTGTGGAATGGGAAAAGTTCACAACAGGGGAGGAAAAAAAGCATTCTAAAATAGCCAGGTGTTCACCTCAACCCATACCAACTTCAAACAGATGCAAGGACAGTAGCTGAATGTGATTTCAGACTAAGGACATGAAAGATGAGTTTTATGTTCTTATGCTTTTATAATGTTAGAATGAATTCATTTTTAGATAAAGAATAGTATACTCCCCTACTCTCCAATTCTTTCACATAAAATTTGCTCTGAAAATAGCATGGCTGAGTTCCACTCTTTCAACTATTATTTGATCACTGCCAAATATTTGCAAGTTCAGATTTTTCCACATCTCACCCATCTGCTTGATTGCAGTTCATGTAGTATCTACTATGTTTTGTTCTACTTCTATGAATAAATGTACTGTGGCAAGTGATCAAGTCAGTCACAGAAACAGAATGAATTACTTTGAAATACGAAACTGAAAGAGTGCTGGAAGTAGAGCCCCTGACAGCCTTTCACCCAAATCAAGGTTTACCCTTAGGAAGGGATGACTAGCCTAAGACAGCAATACTGCTTGGCAGCAGAGGAGTGAAGGTGTGTTTAAGGTGTGGGAGGCAGTGCCTGTCCATGGCCTTCCTCATGAGATTATGTCTTCAGGTGAAGGATGAGTTTGTTCAATAAGTCTGAGTCTAAATAAACAGAAGTTGTGAGCGACTCTTCAAAAGAAATTAGGAGCACAAGTAGAAGCCTGTGAGAATCTCACTATCCTCTGATCACAAAGGCATCCAAGACTTTTCTGTAGAGTGGTTCTACAGACAAAATGGCACCGATATTCCAAGTCTATAATTTACATATGGAGTTCAGTGGGGACTTTTTTCAAGGTATTCTGCTGAATTTTAAACTTTTTAATTAAAATAAGTTCATACACCATTATATTACTGAATCCTGTAAAACCAAGAGTTGCATTTTATTTTGATGTGTATCACTAACTTAAATGTACTTCTGTGTACAGTGCTATCACAACTTAAATCCTCAACAGCATTAGCAGATGATCATGAACACTTTGCAACCAGAACCTATGAGAGAGCAATTCCTCATTAGGGACATGTGTATATGTCCTTAGAACATGTCTAATTTAGTGAAGAATATCTGCACACACTGCAGGATGCACATGCCCATTAATAGACACGCCAGCATTTTATACACAAACTTTTGATCTCTAGTGCCTGAAATGTATTTACAGATTATTTCTTATGTATAAGCAAGCTTATATCAGATTTAAAAGATGCTCGAAGCTGTATTTCAGAGGGAAAAAATTAATTACCTATCTTCTGGTAGTTGCAGAGTCACTTACTGGGTTCAACTCCAACCAATCCAAGTATTTTCCTGCTTGTAGCAGAAATAAGTCTCATGTCCAGAGGCACACTGCACATCTCACAGCTCCCATGCTGGGCAGTCACCTACGAGATCAGCTGTCTTGTGTGAGTCCCTGGTACACTCAGCAAATCTGCTCCCAAGAGCTTTAACCATGAGAGCCAGTGCATCCTGCACAGGCACGTTATGATGTACTGCAGAGAAGAGAGAGATGGCTTTATCAAACTGGTGTTTTCATCGACTTCGCACTTCTCCAGACAGATAGAAAAATACAGCTGTTAAGTCTGTGCAATATAACAGAGTGAGATGTTTAAAGCCTTCAGGTCAGTATTTGCAGAGCCCTCCCACAGCTGCAGAGGTTAGTTTTGATTTAGAACCAGTATATGAACTTAATCTGAAACATAAATGAAGAGCTGTAAGTTCTCCTTCCTCCTGTCAAATCATTATTGGTCAGTTTATGAACAAGATAAAGATTCTCAATTCTGCACAAAGACTTTCACAAGCATCTACACTCAAAATAATAGGATTTGTACAGATTTCTTCTAAATTTCAGAATATTTTTAACTGATGAATAGGGCAGTTCCTTTTGGTCCAGGAGAAGCTGCATTTTTGTTATTGTGTTCCTGATACATGAAAATATGTAAAATCTGTAAATTTACAAGAAAAAGTTCTGAAACAAACAGATAAATCTTAAAAAGCATTTTTATTTATTTATATAGAATCAACACAAGAAACTGAAATTATAATTAGGCAATTGCTCTGTAACTTCCTATCATTTAATTGTTATATGTGAGTTTGTTAAGTGCATTTTATGCCTTGTAAGCAGCAATCCAGGACAGACATTTAATCACTACATGTATTATGCATTATTAGAAATTAATTCAGCAAACTACTATTTCAAAGCTGTCTCATTTTAACTAGGTCAAATTCTGTTACCCAGAAGTGCAATGAATCTGTGTTTAAATTTAAACGGGTTGAAAGAAATTTAAACTGCAGTTCTGAATGAAGAATATTTTAAGTGACATCTCTCAAACAACCTAAACTTTCTCTAGACAGAATAATGAAGTCTGATTACAGGGCAAGAGGAAAATGCTACGCTGAGCTGTTCAAGAATACAAAACAGTCATTTAACTTGGAGTGCAAGTGTGAGATCTGACTTATGTGAGGTATGTCATTTTCACCTCATGTTCAGGTTCTTGTAAGTGATTGCCTATAATTCTAGAATAACCCCCGGAAGAAAAGAGAACTTGGTTATATAAAACTAAAAGTCTGTGTCCCTGTTCCCATTGCTGTGCTGTTGCTATCTTGTATGTGCCAGGAGCCACAAGTACCAAGTCCAATGCTGAGCTGTGAGAAACCCACAGAACAATGTGTTCTTTGATCAGAAATACCTTCTACAAAAATAGGAAGTATCTGTGATCTCTGTTTTAAGTAATGCAGAAAATTTTGAAATTATTGGTTATAGTAGGAAGCTGTAATATACATCAGGGGAAGATTTTTAATTAATGATTCTTGCTTGATCACATTTTAGTGCTACACTGAAAAACTATTAAAGTTTATATTTATAATCAGATTTTATCTCATCATCCTAGCATACTGAGACATATTCAGCTGAAAAGAATATTGTCTATTATGAACTATTACACTGACATTACTGTAATTTTGTTAGTAGCCTGTTTTTTTGCAAAAAACCTGAAGATAGCATAAAAATTAAAATTAGCAATACATACGTTCTGAGGATTGATGATGAACATCAACCTTTAAGAATTTTACTGAAAACTTGATTTCAGTGATTTAACTTGGAAGATTACATTTCTTAGCAATGTGGAGAGATGAAAGTCACAAATTCCATTTGCTTCACCAAGAAAAATGTTTGTTAACACGGATCCTGAAATGATGAGTGGAACAGTAGTCAAGGAAGAACTAATTTTTTTATAGATTGGAGTATACCTACTTTTTTAAGCAGTTCTAAAAGCATTTCATCTACATAATAAAGCCACATATTTGGTTTAAAATAACTGAGAACAAATTAATTTCTCAGCTTCCCTATTTAATTGTTTTAAAAAAAGTCAATTTCCAACCTGCTCCAATTATCCCACATGATCTTTGCATTTCAGACACATTAGCCAAAGGTAGCTGAAGCAGCTGTCGTCCTATCTGAAATCCAAAACATTTCAATAGATCACTAACGGTGATAGTGGCAGAAAATTTCTAACCTCCATTTGAAGAGATTATGTATGGCTACACATGTGCAAGACTCCATGAACCAAAAGAGAGAATCCCTCATGTAGTTCCAGTCATACAGCTATCAGAAGGAGACATGTCAAATTTGGACATCAGTGAGGAGGAAGGGAATTAAATATTGCCAAAAATACTGCCTAGATGCATAAGAAATTTTAAAACTAACTAGAAGTTTTAAGGTGATCCAGAAACATGAAATAGGCATGATCTTCAAACATTATCTACATATTTGCAGGGTCACATTTCTGAATTGGGTTACACCTACCTATGTAATTACCATCTCTGTAATAGAATCAGCCAAAAAAAAAAAAACCAAACTAAACCCAACATTTAATAGAAACCTACTTCTCCTTGCTGGTGGCAGGAATGACAGTCAGAAGGTGTCTCATTCTTTCTGCATCTGTTGGTAAAACTGTGTGTATAGCTTCTCTCTACAATCACCCTTGGTGTAGTCATCTGCAACCAACTGGAAAATCAATTAAGGAATAGCACAGACTGCAAAACCGTATTAGAACATCACCAAGTTCCACTACTTTACTGCTTAACAATACTGCTAAAAATGATAAAAACAATTCCTTAAAGCCAGGGGTTCCCCACCACACGTCATTTTCCCTGAGGATATTTGTTAGACAGGTAAAAAATGCATAAGAAACCTGGCTGGTTAAACTGGGCTGCAAACTTCTCAGAATTATTCTACTGAGAGCAGCCCATTCATCTATTCCAGCCCATGGAGCTTTAATTTTGTAGCATTCTCTCCTGAACTCTTCTCCATTTTGATGCCAGGACTCAAATCTCACTCCAAGGCAAGGCAGTGAAAAACCACCAGACTACAGCCAGGTGCTAGAGACTAACCAGGAACATTTTTCACCTGTGTTACAAAACATCTTTCCTAAATACCTTTAAAGCCATGTTGAAAAAATACCCACAACAGACATACACCAATGTAGGAGTCATCAGAAATGAACTTGCTTGCCTATCTCCAGCAGAAGCCATCTTCCAATATTTTGGGGATCTGCAAAATATACACACAGTACACCAAAAGCCAAAAGTACAAGCATATTTATACAGTTCTATTCAGGCAATATTTGCATAATGAATCTACATCATTACTTGGCTAAGCTACTATTATTATCAGATACTATTAAATACAATTATTTGCTTAAATTTCTGTCACCTTGATTTAAAGGTACTGTGCATTTTGTAAAATTTCTACTAGAAAAGGTAAGAATATGAGTTTATGTTTGTGCTACTAGAAAAGATTTTTAAAAGCTAGACTAATCCAAAGTGTTAAACAGATAAAATAAGCATATTTAATAGATTTTCACACTACTTTTGTTTTGTAAAGAGTGCTATATCAACAAGAAGTGATGTACTATTTTTCCTTCACCACTCATCAGTAACAAACTCTTAAGGAGATGTGAAAAGGTCAGATTTCCTTCTTTGGGTTTGCCTAAATTACTGAATGCCTTATAACATGCTTAAAGCAGCTCCCTCAGCTCCTCCTGTCATTGCTTAAATAAAACCTAAAGTACACTGACATCACAACAATCACAGCAAAAATTTGCAGCCACAGTGGGACATTTTAAGCCAAACTTTCTGCTTACACAAGATGCTTCTAAAGCTTTTGTTACATCCATTTTTCCCTTAAGTAAAGAGGTACTGAAAAGTGTTCAGCAGCAAGTGCCTTCATTAAACATCAGCAGCTAGAAGCGACTTTTGCATTAAGGGAATAGAAATTAAGCAGAAAAAACCACCCTCTTTGCATTCCAGCTGGTCCTCAGAGATCAGAGGGGCTAGGTGACCAGGCTTGATTTCTGATTAGAATCAATTCAGCACTATAGTCTGGTTGAAATCAATAAGAACTTCCATGATTACAGGTTCATAAATAGTACAGTTTACTGAAGCAACAGGAAAGCGGGTTCAGGATTGCCAGTTCTAAAGACATTAACAATGGATTTTGTTTTTTAAAGGCACTGATAACCTGAGTGCAAATAATTAACTATAAAGAATCCATTTAAATTCTGTATTTATCTAGAAACAGTGCTTTTCCTCAGAAGACGGTTAACCAAAAACCTCAAGAGAAATTATCTCCCAGTGCTCTGGTATAGCTGCAATACTACAGAGAGAAAAGCAAGGGAAGTTTACTTACCAGAGGGATTGCCATGTTATTTCAGGATATGCCCTTCTGGAAGCAGGTATAGGATGGAGCTATGTGAGAAAAATCTATAACCAGATTTGTGTGCTTGTGGTTATTTTGTTTGTTTTCCATAAGAAACACTTATTAGGCTGGAAGGAGTCCTTGTTCTGCAGAAGTAGTATCAGGACCCTACAGGACAAGCAGACAACTGAATGCAAACAACCCTCACAGCAGCTGCTGTGAACAGGATCTCAGGCTGAACAAATAAATGCCCAAAACAATAGTTGGAAACAATACGAAATACAGCAAGAAATACAGGATATCCTGGCAAGCTGGCAGTGCACATGGCTCATCATTTCAAAAGCCAACAAACCTCCTCTCTCGTGTCTGGCACAAAGCAGGCTGTGGGCAGAGCAGTTCGAACAAGGGAATAGATAACAGCTCTCAGGAAGCTGCCACAGGAATGCAGCTGTTTCAGCACCACAACCTGTCCCACTGCGCTCTGCACCCATCACAGCTGGTGAGAACATCTAAAGGCTACCCCATGCAGAGGTGGCAGGTGCCAGCCAGGGAGGGAGATGGGGACATACCCCCGGGAAATGTCCAGGCACACAGGAACAGTGGCCCCATCACCTCTCAAGGTCTGCCTGCCCACAGCACAGATCCCACACCACCACCTCCAAAAGAAGTGAAACAAATCCAGCTTCCAGTCTTGGCTTCTCTACATTGTTAGGAACAAAGAGTTTGGTTTTCCTATGGGCCTGTATTGTGCAGTGTAATGTCTCTGGCATAAATCTAAGATTTCAAAGATTTCCTTGTTCTAAACACTTAACTTTCAACCTGCGAGTCAGTAAAAGAAGACAATGTTGTCACTCTATTATCATACCAGGAGTGATGTTTAAAGGACTAAAGCAGCCTTGAAAACAAGGCAAAATCAGGTGAATCCATCTGTTCCCTGACAGCTTTTAGAAAACCAAATACAATATGTAGGAGAACATGGGGATCAAGAGGCTGAGAAGACTCTACTAGGGAATTAAATAGAAAAGCTGAATACATATGATTCAAGACTGAGCAAGAATCCATATCCTATATTTTAAAAGTGACAAAAAAGTGAACAAGAAGTTGATGAGTGAGTTTCTTGTGCTAAGTATAAGTAAGTTTGGCAGAAAATAAATCCCCTTGCATTCCAGCTGGGCCTCAGTTATCACAGGGGCTGGAGGTGGCTGGGCCTAATTTCTGAGTAAAAGCCAATTCAGTACAGTAAGTAAGGAAGTAAATGCAGAGCCAGTTCAGCACTACAAGTTCAGTCACCTTCCATAAGAACTATCACAGCCTGATTCACAAACAGCAAATTATTGGAGCAGCAGAAATGCAGATTCTTATTGGATTGCTGGCAGTGATTCGATTTCTTGCTCAGAAACTGATGTGCCTCTTGTGTAACAGATGTGTAAAGAACAATAAGCTAAATAAGGGATTGTTATCCTGAATAAAAGAAGCCTGTCTTCTGAAGTGTTAAATGGAATATGACGGTGAAGTTTTACCACACCTGCTGTAAGTACCTAAAATGATAAAAAATCTCATTCCAGTTGCAGAAAAAGAGCAGAGGAACACAAATTAGCTTTACAGTCTACCAAAATTCAAACCATCTATAGCATCTCAAGCCATAACTTACCATGTTCAATGTGGCAAAACAAGTTTCATAGAAGTGAAAATGAATCTTCTATTACATCAAGCCACACACACATAATCCATATTTCCACATACTTACATTATGTAGAGATGATCCTCTGGACTTTGTGCAGAGGTCTAACAAAATGCATTCTCTTTGCTAAAGAATATGCATCTATTTTATGAAGCTCATCTTCTAGGATAAAATTTAAAGTATTTTCTATAGTCCTGCTACCAAAAAAAAAAAAAAAGGAGTTTTCTGATCAGATTTTTTTGAAGAAGCTCAGAGTATGGATCCTCTTACAGAAAAACCCCAGCAGTATTGTAGATAAGTAAAAGACTTCTCAGGGAAAATGAGATAGAATGATGAAAAAAAGGACAGTCTCTTGATAAGATTTAAGCTCTAAGCTTCCAAAGTCTACTCAAAAAAGGAATATAAATCATGTAAACACTATCCTTGTATCATTAAATGCAAGTTAGGATTATACTCTTCAAACTTACTCCAGTAAACAGATTTATAAAAATACAGGATTAGTAAATTCAAAAAGTCTGAATATGCAACAATCTTAAACATTACCACAGTATCTCTGGAGTAACATGTTGCCTCAAGAAGGAGGGATTATTCAGAGGGAAATGAGTAGGAGAAAGAATATATAGACTAAAAAATGCAGAAGTCTGGAAAAGCAATCAAACTAAGAAACAAGTGACCCACAGTAATTATCTCTGATAGCAGATGCTGCCAACAGATGCTCTCACATTATGCTCCAAGTACAGCTGTGAGAACCAGAAATAGATACCAAAGATGCTAAACTCAGAAAGATGCATCTCTTGCACCTTGAGAAGAGATACTCGAGACAGCACTCTAAACTGACAAAGCATGGTTCTTCCAGCCACCTCTGTCTTGTGAAGTAATCCAAGTGTACACTGAGCCCTTTTGCTTAGGCTGTTAATTCTCAGGCTTCACAGGTGTTGGCAGAAAAAGATTTTAATATTTTAAAGATTTCAAGCATTATTAACAGATGCACTAACCCTAAGAAACAGTTTATTTAAGTCATAGCTGTAGTGTGATGACAGTTACATTGCCTTGCCTCATTTATCTTGGCTAATCAACAGAGTTGTACAGTAGACAGTAAAAGTTATTTGGGGGAGAAAAAAACCTAAAACATTTTTAACAGTCCAAGAAGTTTTACATTAAAGGATAAACAATAAAGGAATTATAATTTACTTAAGTATCTCAAGGGTTATAGTTCTTGGAATTTTTTTTCCTGAATTAGTTTCAGTCTCTAAGTGTCACAAAATCATTGAAGTTTCAATAAAAACAGCTTTATGATACCTGTTCAGACATAAACCTAATAGCTGGAGGAACACAGAAGACCAGGGGAGATCTGCACATCAGCAAGCTCACATAAATATAAATAGCTTAATGCAAGTGACAACTTTCTGATCCTTTCAAAAAGCTGGAAATCTCCAAGGGCTATGCAGAGAACTCACTTTTTCAGAGCAGTATCCACTTTCCTGGGGTCTGATTAATTTAAAGATCTACAAACTGCGAGAGTATAGTTGTAGAAAGGAAGAAAACATCTACTTCCCGTACTCCAGTCTTTGATTCAGTGTAACTCCAGCACTAATATCTGCTTTAGTCTTTGTCAACAGCCAGAAAAAACCCACCACTGATGTCTTCTGCCTTTCCACATGGCAGATATAATTCCAACCACCACCAATACCGTGTTTCTTCTGGTTTTTACACTGGCAAAACTGCTGTAAACTAACTAGGCAAAACTATAATAAGCTGGACTCAAACACTCTTAAGAAAATAATGGGCCATCATTTACATTCAGTGAGTCATCACCAAAGCAAAAGTAATGTATGAATTTCTAGAATACACTATATTTTGTAATTATGCTTAAACCAGTGAGAGACAAATTACTATAAATCATATTTTCATGATTTTCTAGGTTCCATTTAAGAAACAGAAGGAGAGAAATTACACCACATCCCAACCCTGAGAGCACTGCAGCGCCTCTGCTTTAAGAAACACAACATTCTTACTGGACTACAAAATACAATCCAGGCTCCAGTACCAGTTAGCTGAAAACAGATGGCAGTGCAGAGAGCCCGGGTCCCTGGAGAGCTCACTAATCGAGTCACCCAGTAACTCAGAAAGCTTTCATTTAGCAAACAGACCAGTTCAGTTACCCCTGTAGCCCAGCTGGGCTAGCAGCAGGCAGGGCTGTACCATCATGATGGCTGATCCCTGCACGTCCCATGGGACACTCGCAACCGCCAAAGAAACCCAACCTTCCAGCATTACTTTCGGGTGACCATTATTTCGGCCGCTGCCATCCAGTGCGCGATTGCTAGCGCTGGAGCACAGCCGGGGCAGGTCGGGCAGCACAGCAGGGACACCGCCACTGCTGCTGTCCCTGCTAAAAGGCCATCCGTCCCTCCGGTGCCACACCGCTCCTGCAGCAGTCAGCCCAGGGGACGGGGGGAAGGGGTGATGTGTGGAAGCACCCCACAGCCCTCCTAACAGAGATCCAGGCCCCACACCCCGAGACAGATGGTCCTGCCCCAGCGCCGTCCTCCTGCACAGAAACCCCGATGAACTGGAACTGCGTGTGGAGGATATT